>WEIS01094762.1:0-16569 GCA_013389965.1 Todus mexicanus
TTATGAATAAATATACTGGAGAGCTCCATCTTGCAAATTATCTTGACAGAGAGGTAATATTTCCTTTTCCAAAGCTATATAGCATGATGTTGTGGTGTATATGTGTTAGGAATTGGGGGGGGAGGGAAGAAAAAAAGAAAAAAGAGTAAAAAAAGAAAAAATAAAATGAAAAAAAAAGAAAAAAGAAAGACAAAACGAAGAAAAAAGAAAAGAGAGAAAGGTTGTGGGATTTACAACAATTAAGGGAAAAATGCAATTTTTCTATATGTTACGATAAAATGTCTGATGAAAATTACAGCATTAGGAAATAGTAGCAAGACTTCAATATTTATAAGATTTAAGATGTTAAGTACAGGTGGTCCTTCTAACACGCTCCTTTCTCTTTCTATGACAGCAACATAGCAGCTACACTCTTGTTGTGAAGGCATCAGACCGGGATGGAGCTGCAGATGGAATATCATCCCTTTGTAGCTGTAACGTTAAAGTTATTGATGTCAATGACAACTTCCCGACTCTTGCTCAAAGCTCAGTAAGTTTTTAATCCTAAAAGCAACACCACTGTTTTAAAATGCTGTTCAGAACCCCAGTTGATATCGAAGCCCTTACTAACCCGTAGAGCCCTTTCACACTTGAATGTGCCACTGGATTAACAGCATTGTTTCCTTGAAGCATGCTCAAAATCCAATCCATCACTTGCACACCCATTCTGATAACATACACAGAGATTGTTTTTGTATTCAGACAAGTCAGTCCTGACACAGAGTTATCTGTATTCAGAGAAATCCAGTCATTCAGGTGTCCAGACCCGTGCAATACAGCCAGATTATGTAGATTAACCCTATATTTATATGACATTTTCTTATAGAAAGCAAAAATCTATTTCCTTTAAGCTACCTCTTCAGACGCTTGAGGTGATGCAGCTCTTTAGATCTGCAACCAGAATCACAATTTACCTAAACCACACGATTTTTATTGAATTGGCATGGACCATAGGCAGGACATCTTCCAAAAGAATCTCTGCTGGCCGCTGTGTTTTCCTCACGTTATATATTTTAGTGTTTGCTAATAGGTATTTATCTGTCATTCCAGTTTTCAGCAAGTATTTCAGAAAATTCACTCAGTTCAGAACTGCTACGGATACAAGCTCTGGATGCTGATGAAGAGTTTACAGACAATTGGTTAGCAGAGTTTTTCTTTATATCCGGTAATGAAGATAACTGTTTTGAAATTATTACAGATCGAGCTACAAATCAAGGAGTCCTTAGAGTAATTAAGGTATGGATAAATATTGTGATTCTACTGTTGAAATAATCTTTTTAAAATAGTTCCAATTAATTGTTAATGAAAGTAAACGAGCAGTAAAAACATTGTCACTCACACATTGAATATAGAAAATATTTAAATAAAATTAAAGGAACTTTTTTTTTAATCTAGCTCTCTATGGTTTATCTTTTAGGAACTGAATTATGAACATCTCCAAACTCACTCTCTAATGATTGGTGTCAGGAATGTAGCTGCCTTCCACCACTCTGTTGCACAAGACTACCAAGTATCTGGGACACCTCTCATAGTACAAGTGAAAAATGTGATTGAACCACCAAGATTTTCTCCGTCTTCAATTATGTTTTCTGTATCAGAAAGCACAAGAGTGAATCACATTGTGGGAACGTATACAGCCATCGATGAGGACACTGGAGCTATTGCATCAAACGTTATGTAAGCTCTGCTCAACTTAACTCCTTGGATGGAATAATTCTTTTCATTGAGATTTCAATGTGAAGGGTGCTTTAAAAAACAACTTTAAAAATGGTAATAGGTTAGCAATAGAATAATAGTGCTACAATAATATATTTTTCAGCTCATTTTTATGCTGTGATTACTTTTTTCCTGACCCACTTTCCTTAGCCTTGTCCACAAAACAAAGAAAATACAATTTTTCTAATAAACTGTAACTTAAATAAATCATACCAGATTTTCTTCTAACTCAACCCAAGAACATTTTTGCTTGGCATGTTTGCTATAAACAAGGAATTAGTTAGAATCTCTAAAAAAGCAAGCAGAAAACCCCAATAATGGGCAACGTTATACAATCAGAAAAGTAAATTTCGCTACCAGTTCCTTCTATTGTAATAAATAAAGAAAGAAATTTTTTTTGACATTTATTTCTGCTGAAAGTAGTAATAATTAATGGGACCATAGTTTACTCTTTAATGTATGTAGAAATATTTGCATCCAATTTACAATGGTTCAAAAAGTTTTCATAAAGCAGAGGAATATGTTCACAACTGTAGAATGTTATAGGAAGCCCTGTGGATTTAACTACTGATATCAATAAGGGTCTTAGTAAAAGTCTAGAAAAATTTCACTTTAAGACTATGATAACACTTTCAAAATCTAATGGACTCCTAGATATTTACTTTATTCCTAATTATTTTTCTGGTTTCCATCCTTTGAAGTCTACAGGAATTTTGCTTTAACGGTGTGAAATGCAATAGGACCTAATGCAGCCTAAAGAAAAATATTCCAAAGTGACAAATATTATTTGAAAAATGCATATGTAATACATATATTCATAACATAATGCTGAGTATTTTTACTTCACTAAATACAGATACAGTATAGGACGTGATCCAGCTGCCTGGTTCAGAATCAATCAAAACACTGGTGAAATCACACTGAACAAAGTCATTGACTGGGAATCAGTCTACGTAACCAATGGACAGTACAGAGCAGAGGTTCTGGCTATCACCAGAGGTAAGAAAAGAGATTAAGTTTTCTGAAACAAAACTCTCTTTGTTCTAGATTTCTCTCAATGTTTTTACCTGTTTCTAGTTTTCCCACCTGGACTGCATTATTTGAAGTATCAATAGTCCTTCTTGACCACAAATATCTTCTTTTTACAGGAGCTCCTCGATATACTGCTACTGGCACCGTTGTGCTTTCAATACAGGATATCAATGAGAATTGCCCAACTATTAATACAGAATTGAGGAAAGTATGTATGCATTCCCCGTCAGTGATTATTTCAGCAAAGGATATGACTGGTGAAGCATATGCACTCCCCTTTACATTCAGCATACATGGTGAACCTCAAACAACATGGATTATCAGATCAATAAATGGTAAATTAACCTACATTTTATAACAAAATAAAACATAGCAATAAGCTCTTATTTAAGATAACGGATTAGTATAAACTTTTAATAAGAAATAAAAGAGTTATTCGAATCAACTCTACTGTGACTTAAATGTGATTTTATGCTCATAGGAATCCAAGATGTTCTGGATTTGCATATATATATTTACACATATATATATTGAAATCATATTAGAACTAAAATCAGAATCATTACATGTGTTTTTTCTAATTATCTTTTAAAGGAAACTAAAAAAGTACTGAAAATATAAATCAGCAAAGCTGTACTTTACTTAAGTGTAGCTATGATAAGCACCTCTGTTGGTCTAAACCTATTGAGGTAATTCAAAAGGAGTAATTTGATACCTTTTTATTTCTACATTATCTAAAAACATATAAGTATGTGGCAAAATTCTCAAATGTATTTATTAGTTATTAGTTGCCAGAGATTTACTTTTATAAGAAGCATATGAAAATGGCAAATAAAGATTACAGCTTTTGCATATTATTGTACAAACTGCTCTTCTATTTCTAAGGATAACATTTTAGTCAGTGCCCAGTAGAGTTTTTCCAGTTTCCTCCGATAGGACATAGCAAACTAATGAATTAATCAAATCTCATTCAATACTAAATGATAGAATTTGCATAACTTACTCCATGCATAGAAGACTATATTAAATGGTAAATGTCACAATTTCAACTACTCTTCTATCTCCTATTTGTCCTACACAGATGCTAATGTGTACCTTCAAATATTTTAAAACTCCTGAAAAGACTTCTCAAAAATATGTGTAAATTCCTTGTGAGAGAAAACAACAACAACAAACAAAACAGACTACAAAACTTGCAATTTTTATGTTCACTATTGTGTGAATAAAATCAGGCAAAATCAGCAGTAGATATAAAAAAGTGCGTATGCCCCTTCTATATTTCTCAGGGTCAAAAGTGATGACTAGACTGATCCAGCTCAGGTCTTCTGAAATAAACAACTAGCGTAGATGAATATTACAAGTTTCATCTTGAATAAGTGTTGTAGATGCATAAGTAACTGAAGATCTTAGAATGGGAACACTTAAGTCTTCATTCTGTTCTATGAATGTTGCTCACAGAAATTGTAGATTTGTACAGTATTTATAGCCAATACGTTAATCTAAATATTTTCCTTTTTTTTTTCCCCTCCCAAAGCTTCCTCTGCAGAACTAGTTAGTCAGAGCATTGACTTTTACCTTTATAGGATTTATGTCAGCGTAAGAGACAGCCAAGGCCGACGCTGCCGTAAACCACATATAATTCCTGTGCAAGCTTGTCAGTGTGATAGTCGGAATTACTGCACCAGTGGGGCCACGAGAATAATTATCATTGGTGGTGGCAGAGGCAGTGGTGGGAGTGGTGGCAGTGCTGGTGCTGGTGCTGGTGGTGGCGGTGGCAGTGCTGGTGGTGG
This sequence comes from Todus mexicanus, assembly GCA_013389965.1. Taxonomy (NCBI): domain Eukaryota; kingdom Metazoa; phylum Chordata; class Aves; order Coraciiformes; family Todidae; genus Todus; species Todus mexicanus. The sequence continues at coordinate 4,578 of WEIS01094762.1, forward strand.
TGGTGGTGGTGGTATTGGTGGTGGTGGTGCTGCTGGAGGTGGCCAGGAGGGTGGAGGAGGAACAGGACAAGAAGGTGGTAATGGAGGATACACTGAGGACCACACAGACTGGCAGGTTTACACTGGTGGATACAGTGACAGTGAATATGGATATACTGCAGTCACTGATGATGGCTATGCTGGAAATGGAAATTATGGTAGAGACATCCAATCTGCTACCACACTTAGCGGTACTGCCATTGGCCTGATGTTCCTTGGTGGATTAATATTTGTTCGTAAGTATAGAATTAATAAAACAATTTTGTTAATTTTATTAAAAGTGTATTTTAAAAATTCTTCTAAAATAAGATGCCTTATCTAGTTTGTTGTTAACCAATGGCTCCCATAGGACCCTTGGAGGCTCAAAAAAATTTCTTTTATATTATAAGAATTTCTTTATCTTTTATACTCTACATATTTATATACATATTTCATTCAGAAATAAATATCTCCTGCCGAAGACTTAGGGGATTTTTTTTCCTATGGTGTTATACAGTTCTTAGGCCAACAGACAGGGTGCAAATATCTAGTGGAAGACTAAGAATATCTGGGACAAGAGCTGTCCCTCTCACTTATACTTTGCATTTCATACTTTTGTTCCATTACTAAAAGAAATGGACAAGTATCAATTCCAAGTTTGGTATGACGAGATGTAAAGAACAAGCTCCCTTTGAACTTAAAGCCAAATTTCAGCAGTAGAACAATAAACATAATCATCTTAAATTTTGAACCTTGTAGCTATTGCTGCCAAACATTACGTCTATTAAAAAACAAGTAGCATTTGCAATAACAGGATCAAACCAGATTATTCATTCATATGTCCTAGTATTTTTGAAGAAATATGAATTTCAGGGGTAAAAAATGACTCAAGTTAGATTTTATGTAAGCAATTACTTCTCAGACCACCACAATCAGATGTGATTGACTTTCTTTCACGGGCATCAAGCAATCAACACCTAGAATTTCCCGGTGCAGAAATACTGACTACAAACCCAGAGGAAATGGATTTTTCCCCTGATTTTTTTGAGGAGGGGGAATCATTTTGGGTTTTGATCTTTGATTGGTGGGAATCAACAAACACAAAATTTTAAAGCTGGTTNGCAATTTCCATGTAGTTCATGTTACAGGACAGATTTTCTGCCTTTGAAAATCTCCTCTCCTAGTTGGTAGTCTGGGGTAAATACGTCCTTAGTTGTGCAGTGTGAGGGAGAACTTTGTACTCTGTACAACCCTTTCTCCTTTTCTCTCCAGTTCGCTTTGATGTTAAACTGAGAGGTTTAGATGTTTAAACTGAGAGGCTTAGTCTGGTGTTGGAAACTAGTTCTCTCTCCACTCCCTCTGCAGTAATACAAGGTTACTAATTTAGCCATCTAGGTTAAGGACCTAAAGATGGTTGAAATTAAGATTGCAGTATCTTTCTAAAATGAGCAATGTTTTCAGTGTTGGTGTTTAAATCATTCAGCAATTTCCAACACTGAGTTCTTGAAACAGTTAAGCATAATACAGCACAGTAGGAAACCTGACTCACTCTGTGTAATCAGTTGCAAAAACAGAGTTTGGGGATTGGCTCTATTGTTTTTACAAATCAAGTACTATGTGTCTGTGATGTGAAAAATACAACTGGAGCCTTAGCCAAAATTGCTGTAGATAGACAGATGTCTATTTTTACTAAAGTGTATTTCTTTCCAATTACAATATCTGAAGAGACAAATGCATGCTTATACATCAGGAATCACTGAATGCTATAGCAAGACTGGTTCTGTTTGTTCAATTTCCATATAACTTTGATCTTGCTCAGCTGAATGAATATAAGTCTGTTCCCAGGTGTATAGGCATAAATGTGGAGTAACAGTCCTACTCCACCCCTGCTTTGCTCTACTATAACTAAAGGTACAATTTATTCTGAATTTCCAAATACAAACATTTCCAAAAGCAGATGATGCCTCTGAAACCCAGACTTTCAGACTGTTTGGTTTCAAACATTTTAAAAGATATATTTTCAAAAGCTCTTGAGCACCTGGCCTCTGAGAAAAGCAGCTATTCTTGTAAGGAAGAGATGTCCTAAATCCCTGTTTCCTGTTTCTTTCCTGTTAAGTGATTCCAATTTTGATGTCAATGAGCGACTGTTGTGGCTGTGGACCTGGTGGTGTAGGTGGAGTTGGAACCGGATTTGAACCTGTACCTGAATGCACAGAAGGGGCAATTCATCCATGGGGAATAGAAGGTGCACAGCCTGAAGACAGGGTCAGTACATTCCATGTTTCTAAAATCCTTTAGTAACTCATATTTACAGAAAAGACTGCATTTGACTAGAAGCATGAAAGTGTAGCATTGTATCACCTTCTAAAAGAGGCCTGGCTTTGTCAACAATTCCCAAGCAGATGTGAAAGGTGATTCTTAATTAACATTTGCAGATGGAGTTTGTGTGGTTTAAGTTGTTCTCAGATTGGCCCAAAAGTTTGGTGTTACTGTCTCTCAACTGAAACACAGTAACTAGCAAGCTTGTTCAGTGCCAGGTAGGACAAGCTAACACTGACAATGAAAAAAATGTGGATGGAGCCTTCTGGGTTTTTTAATGGAGATGGTAATTAATAGCCATGATTGACAGTTTAAACTGCTAATTCCTTAATATGACTCACAAAGCCCTCGTCTTCATATGGAAATTTCAAAATCATAATTCAAGGAGTCAAAATGTTGTTTTCCAGGATGTCTCACACATTCTTGTCCCGACAACAACAGCAGGAGGTGATTTTGGTGAACCCTCTGGTAAGAAGATCCTAAAATTTTCTGTGTGCGCTGTCATAAAGCTATTGTTCAGAACTTCACATCCTCTGATTGAAGGACCACTTTAATTTCTCAGCTACAACTCAACCTTCCAATCCTCCATCTACAGATAGTCAAACTGATGTTAGTAGGACTTCCAGTGTGAATAAGGATCTGAGGTTTAAGCCTTTGAGAAGACACATTTCTGCAAGCTACATTTATTTTGAAATATCTGCTAAGGATTTCAAATCCCAGGCAACTTTTCTTTATCATTCCAGCTAGTGAATGGTGAGTTTTTTGCAGGCACCAGTTTTGGCAGAAATCAATCTTGAGACTAGAATAAGGAAATTTTCTTTCATAACTCAGTGGTGAAAGACTCAGTTCCCAACTTCCAGGCTCTGCTTCCCACAAAGGAGAATAGGAGCTGTCAAGTAGCCAGTTAATTACTGACCATTTGTGCACTAGCCTACACAGAAAGCTGGTACATATCACAATAAATTTATGCTTCTCAGGTAGGACTCCCCCAGGAATCCAATGGCCATGGAGAGTAAGTCAAGCTCTGCAGTGCCACTTTCTCTTTTTCCCCATTCCTTACTCCCCAGTAGGAAGGAAGGACACTGGCACAGATCCATTCTCACAAGCTACTTACAGGAAGAAAGGTCACTCTGCGAGACAGCTTCTCTGATGACTATTGGTTATTCAAAAATGTTCTCATCCTTAAGGTAAAATCAAAAGAGAACATCTTGGGGCATAAACATGAATTAAGAGTCTTCATTCTCAGGGAAATTTTGCTGCCATGACGATTGAAAAGTTTAAGACTTATGCATATGATTTACTTTATTTCCACTGTTCAGTACCATTATGGTGGAAGCCTCTGGTTCAAATTCCATAAACTAACAAGATTAATTCAAGAAAACCAACATCATAATTTAGTTTATGTTTCTTAATGTAATCATAGCCAAGACTACTATATGCAATAGGTTTATTTTATTACATGCCAACGTGTAAGATCACTCATTCCTTGTATTCATATATGAAAAAATCCGGAAAAGATCAAATCCTGTAAGTATAACTTTTTGATTTATTGTAAAGGTCATTTTCATTCTGCATTATGAACGCCGGTGGTTATTATGGGCAGCTGTTGTTCTCCCAAATCTCCCTTAACAGTCCAACAAAGAAAATGCAAAAGGAGTTACAAAGCTATTTCTTTCAGAAAAGTGTTTATAAAGCAAAACCAATTTAATCCCAAAGTGATTATAAATATGCATTTATGTAAGTGCATAAATATCCACAAGAGTTATCTGATTTTCTAATGCAAATCCCATGACAGCATATATGTACACCAGACAGAGAAATCTCTCCAGCCAATTACACAAGTAAATCGTTGATTTTCTAAAGCACATGTGCTCATGCAGCGTGACCTCAGGAATAAAATCAAAGTCTTAGATGTCTGCTAATATGCACTTAATTTTATTACTGTTTCAATGTTTGGCACATGTGCACAGATCGGCGACTGAAGTTAGTGTGCCTGTAGAAACTCAAGGGTGTTATTGTACTATTTGTAAAAACAACAGGCAATTTCTCTGTAACTTTTCACAGAGCACAGGAAAGATAACTTTTCTTTTTCTGTTTTCAGACATATATACAAACACGTATGGAGGAGGAGGAGGAATAGCTTCTGGTGTTGAAGAAACTACAGGGGTTGGCTATGGTGCTGGTACTGGTTACGGAACAGCTGGAGGAATTTCTGGAACCGGGGAAGTAAAAGGGTCAATTGGAGGAGCAATGAAAGACTATCGAGAAGGAGGAGTGAACATGACCTTCCTAGACAACTACTTCTCTGAGGTAATTACCTGATCTTCTTTGTGTTATGTCTCTGAGGCTTCTTTTAGATTCTCCTCCCCAAGTTACATGGTGAAAATCCAAAATAACTCCACTCAGATTGAAACTTCCATTACATAAGACAGTGTGATAGCAAACTTGGCTGTGCTAGTAGGAGAAATGACAACATTAGAAGTACTGTTTTTGAGCTGCTTGCACAGTAGATTTGATTACTCAATAGCCTTTTTGTAAAACTGATGCACAAAGTGCAGTTATGGGTAGCAAACAATTAAATTATTTCAATTATTTTGTGGTCACTTCATAAATGACCAACAACATATATATTTCCCACCTTTTCCAGTGCATACATAGATACTAAATTTGTGAGATTGTTATCACTTTCTGTACAGCTTGTTTAATGAAAGGACTTTAGCCCTCAAAGAACTGTGAATACTAGTTCACTTTGTTCCTTATTTTTATTGCCATTTCTATTCCCTAAAAGACTTGTGAACTGCCAGTGACAAAAATATGCACTTTTGTAATCGGCAACGTATTAATTAGCCTTTACATATGGGATAAAAAATACTGTGGAGTTTACATGATTAATGGATTAATGGAATATATTTTCTTAATTAGCATGAACCGTGAGGCATAAATAGTGTAATTGTATATGTCACCAGAATATCAATTAATATATAAGGATTGCTGCAGTTCAAAATCTAAACAAAATTCAGCAGAGGAGAGGATAGAGCAGTCCTAAAGTCCTGAGCATGGACTTCTTCCAGATTGTGATCTCCCTGCCTAGGCTGGGAACACTACATATTAACTGTCTGTCAGCCGCAGGCCCCCACAGATTATCCCTTCTACTGATGATCTCAGTCTCCAAACCCTCTGCCTCCCAGATCTCCCCTTCTGTCTTACCCTGCTTCCTCCAACACCACTCCTCTTTCACTTTAAATCCTCCTCTTCCCTGCCCTATCCTTGTGCACTGACCACCTCACCATCCCGAAGTCCATCACAAATCAGCAATCTCCATCCTTCTCAAAATGGATACCCCTCTGGGCTCACCAAGCCTTCTTCACTGTGGTCAACCCTCCACCCCATCCCCTCTGTCCTAGCCTCTCCACAGCTTCTCTGCCTATCATTTCATCTGGCTATTGATGCCCCAAAATACATTTGTTCCCCCGTCCCTTTCTCTCTCCCTTCACCCCACAGCCAGACCCACTGATGACAGACCAAATTTTAGACGCTGCTTGCAGAAACAAGAATAAAATATCAGTAACATTTGAATAAAACTTATTTCAAGGCCACTAAAAAGTTGATGTAATTTGTCCAGTTGATGTGTTTTTCAGGTCAGCTCGGCCTTACTATGCTTAGGAAACCCTTGCTACAATTTGAGCCTTCATGGTTAAAAACATCATGAAAAGTCACTCTGTTCTACTTTGTTTTCTGATTTTGCAAACTACAGAAAGCATTTGTGTATGCAGATGAAGATGAAGGTCGGCCAGCAAATGACTGCCTATTAATATATGATCATGAAGGAATTGGTACTCCTGTTGGCTCTGTGGGATGCTGCAGCTTTATTGGAGAAGACACAGACGAAACATATTTGGATACATTAGGACCAAAATTTAAGACCCTGGCAGAGATCTGTCTGGGCAAAGAGATTGAACCTTTCCCTGATGTTAACCTGCCCTGGCCAGGCATTAGCATGCCCTTTCCCAACCCTGAAAGTGATCTAAACCTCCCACCACCTGGAACCACCATTGTTGTCAATGGAAGTGCACCTATGCCTCCCTCGGTCGGCACTACAACGGTTGTTACTGAAAACACCTACACATCTGGGTCAACCATACAGCCCCCGAGGCCGATGCCAGATCCTTTGCTCCACGGCAACATGACGGTGACTGAGACCTACACCTCCGGCTCCCCCGCAATTTGTGTTGACTCTCTGCGTGCATCCAACGTCGTTGTAACAGAAAGGGTTGTTGGACCTGCATCTACCTCTGATTTGCGTGGCGTGCTAGATATCCCCGATCTCACAGATGGGTCCAATGTTATTGTCACAGAAAGAGTAATCGCACCTAACTCTCGGCTCGCGACCTCTCTGAGTATTCCCGATTTGGTAGATGGGTCAAATGTGGTGGTGACAGAAAGGGTGTTCAGGCCTGTTTCTGGTATGCCAGGCAGCTTAATAAATATTCCCTCAGAGTTATCAAACGCCCACAATGTAGTGGTCACTGAGAGGGTAGTGTCAGGTTCTGGAATGAGCAGCCTTGGGGGGACAAGCCTGGCAGGGGCAAATCTGGGGACCCTGAGCAGCGCAGGTCAGATGCTCAGTGACGATTCTCACTTTGGCCAGGCAATGGGAACGGTGTCCCCTGGCACCTCCCGGAGAAGAGTGACTAAGTACAGCACCATGCAGTACGCCAGTCAGTAAGGCCTCTGCTGGCACCCCTTCCTGCCGAAACAGACATTTGCACCAACACTCTTAGCTGCCCCCACCAAGAATATTGTTATTATTTATAACTAGGAAATAGCGCTAAAATTTCAGGGATTCATACTTGTGTGAGGATCTCCGAAGGGTGACCCATTTCAAGGTCAAACGCAGGGCCTTGTCAGTGAAGGCAAAGTTGAAGTTAGCTTTAAATTTATTTCTTTCTCTCCATCCTAGTACTAAAAGTGTACAAACAGATATTAATTGTTTTGGAGAGAGATGTGGTTACCAAGAGGCGCAGTGAGAGGGGATCCTTGTGTGCACACAGTATCAGCAATGGATCAGTGTCATATAAAAAACTGTTAAAATACTGCACAGCTGAGTGATCTCCTGCAATAAGTAGATTTGCGTTAATAGCACCTCACTGACAAGACAGGAAAATAGTGTAATTAATAATTAGTCAGCTCAAGACTAAACAAGCACTTTCAAATGCATCACTTTACTTTGCATGTAATTCAAGGAGCGCTACAAAATGGCACTTTCAGTCATTTCTCCATCACCAACAATAGTTATAAATAATAATCATATAAACACAAAACATTCTCACTGCTTTCTGAAGTTCTCAGTAAAACAAACACTACACATGGCCTGCCATGCTGGTACCCTTGTGGCAAGGAGCATGACCAGCATTTGCCACTATCACCTAGGAAGATGTTGCCTTTGTATTTTTTCCATTCCCATTACAGCTTTACTTTAATCTAAAAGGAATTCAGTGACAACCAGGAGCTCTTAGATTTTCGTGCCAAGCTATGACTACCATTTAAATCTCCAAAGTCAGGTTATATTAAGAGGGCTAGAACATACTGTGCCTGTCCTCTTTGCTAACACTGATGAGAGAATAAAGTCTTAGAAGCTTGGTGATGTGGGGAGGCAAGAGCAAGTATTGTATCAATGACACTGGTAGCTAAAGTCCTGCATGAAAAGAAAAAACCACTTGGGAGCAATAGCAATGTGGAGAACTGTTATTTCATATGTCAATGTATCTTGCATCGATATTTTGAAAGTTTATTTGAATGTGTTAATTGAAAAAGTCTTTATGATTCTATAATCTTAATTAAATCTGGCTTTTATTTTCCCACAAAAACAGCTCTGCTGGACTCTGTTATTCTAATAATACCTTAATATGACTTAGAATATGGTCTGAAGGAGCAAAATACTGATATCCAGTATCTATCTCATTTAACTTCTGTATCTTATGTATAGTAACCATATGTGTATGCAACATTGCTTCAGTGTAAATACAATAGAGTTATACAGAGGGACTAGCTTTTTTACTAGATCACCAAATCAGTAGTTTTCTCTCAAATTTTGCTTCGTTTGTTGCATAGGTTAGTGAAAAAATTAAGAATTGTCTGTGAACTTCCCACTTTATAAAATGGAAAATAAACTTTCCATTGAGTATCCAGATTAAGTTCTCAGAAGTACTGGAAGACAAGATTCTGAGTCTGTATCATGAAAAGGCTTTTTAAAAGATGCTTTTTGGAATATGACTAGATCCACTGGGAATGGTAAACCGCAGTGCCCTCTGGATCAATGCCCGTCGTTAATACCAGCAATACCCAGGAGTCATGACCAAATCCAAGGTTACCTCGAGAAAGGCTCCCTTCCATAGCTTCAAGTTCCTTTCTGAAGCAACTGAGTGTGTTAGATGCTCTTCCCATAATATCTGAAGTATTGCTATTTTTACTTTATTCTGTAGCCTGGATGATCTTAAATATCACTAAAATTGCATAGACTTCAATGGGATTACTCTCTCCTATACGTTATGTACGAAGTGTAGGTATGGTTTCTGGAACCATTCCTTAAAGAAAGAAAATAGATACTAATATATGAAGCTGTGTCCTTTTCTATCTGTAGAATTTGTACTGAAATTCACTAAAATGCTGACAAGCTCCCTTTCATTTTGCTAGCCACCTACTTACATAAAAAAGCAAATGTTTGAAATATTTATGACTCTCTGGACATTTAGAAAGCCTAGCCAAACCTTAATAGTGATATTTTTTTCATATAAACACCCCTTCCNTGTGCTTCAAAGTAATAAAACTAGTCTTCAGAAGCATGTGCTGAATTCTTTGTGACTGTCTTGAACAGAAATGCTGTGTGCAGTATGAGTGTCTGAACTAACTATAGTCTCTTGTATGTCTAGAACGGGGAAGAATTAATAGAGAAAAAATGTTGTTTCAAAGAACAGATTTTGGTTATGTAGTGGTTGTCTACTAGTGCTATCTTTTACCAACCTTTTAAAGCTGATTATTTAATACAATTTCTTGAAAGATTTCTGGCATTTTTTAATATTGGTTTCTCACATCAAGAGCAATCATGTTATCCCTCAGTGCATTTCCAATGCATTTCTGAAGATTAATTTCCATTGCTGTGTAATTTTTACAAACTTTCTTAAAATTGTTTTCGTAGTGAGATATGGATATTTTTAGGTTACTATAAATGGTGCAAAGAAAATGTGTCTGAAGATGTGAACAAATGCTTAGTTCATTAAAAACTCTGTGCAAATTCTTTTTCTTGCTCTGTTATGAAAAAAATAAGCATATAGTTTAATCCTGACTAGCAGCCATTAGTTTTGTTTGTTTTCCTTCAGTAATAATTTAACCACTCGCGTGCTGTCTACTTTTAATCATACCATTTAATAATGAAGAATGAACAGTTTTCAGGAAAGAAAGACAACTTTCAGAGGTGAAATCAGTCCTGCTCTAAACCATTCAGGCAAAAAACTTGCAGAAGTGTCAGTAGCATGTAACACCAAGCCTAAGGCTTTCTGGGTTTTTTTACATGGATTTTGTGGAGCAGGATCCTACAGTTTTACACATGCTCATTGACATCTTGGCATCACAAAACGTGTAGTGTCATGGAAGAAAACAGAGCCACAAGCTGAGGGACTGATTAGAGTTCTAGCTTGAGAACAGTGTCTGAATTTAAACTGAAGGTTTCAATACTTTTTACTCTGATTTTGTGGTAATTACTAACATTTTAACTGTTGTAAGCAGCACCTACTACATGCAATATGAAAAAAAAACAATTTAAGCAAACATAAAAAAAAGTCTACTGTTTTGCTTTAATTGACATAACTGCGTAACTCAGATGTTCCTTGGTATTGAGTAACCAAATGCGACATTTTCATTCTATTTAACATATAATTAACAGTACAGTGTTATCATGTTTTCATACATAAAAATATTAGAGATTTGTTTGTAATAATTTCTGAATGGCACTGAAAAAGTACAATAAATGATCTTTTGGAACATCATGTTTGCAGTAGAGTGGCTCAGGATATTTTGTTGTTGTTGTTGTTCCATTTATCAGTGAGAAATGTAGTTTCCTTAAAACTGCTGGTTTGGGTGGGAAAATTCTAGTTTTAAGTTTCTTTCAGGAAAAAGAAAATTGAAACAAAAGGTGTTGGTCAAGGCATCCCAGGGTGAAACTATTTTATATGTCAAATTGACAAACATACTTCAGTTTAGATTGTCAAGCAGAAACTTGAGTCAAGCCTCCCAATAATTTAGTACATTTCCTCAAGCCATCTTCCTCTGCATTGTTCTCTTTCTGTGATACCTTCTGTCCTCCAGTTCTGCAACAGTGCTTCAGAGGAGCGATAGATTAACACTGGAGTACAAGCCACAGAGAGAAAGAGTGCAGAAGACTCTTGAATTACAGTATTGAGGCAGCACAGGCATCGAAGGCACATTCAGCGCATACAGGTCAGGCTGAGTTAAGCCAAGCAAAACCACTTTGGTTCTAAAAGTAAAAACCAAATATTTTGACTTTTCTGAATCAAATTTCTTTCTAGTGTTCCAGGTCAGTATTCATGATAATAATTATTTTTTGTACTGAGCTTTTTCAAAAAAGTTTATCTGAACTCAGAAGTAAATACATAGGTCTATTTTTAAAAGCAATATTTTACTAAGTCTAATGTATCAAATTTATTTTACCTTAACATTTTGTCCTCTTTGTTTTCGCTCAGTATATATGGAGTGATTTTCAGCATTCACACGCACTTCAGATAATGATTAAAATATTTTTTCAGAAAGTTAAGTTAGAAAAAAAACCATTGTTGATCTACCAATTTATAGCAATGTCCTTGTTATCAGTCTGATGACACTGATAATTCCAGTGCAATTAAGATGATTTATCATGTATCTTCTGTGTATTTAGAACCTGCTTAAGTGGAAATAAACCAAAATTCCATTAAACAAAGCCATTTGCCATGCTCAAGTAACTTTAGTTGAAATCTATGGGAGTGCATGTATAAGTCAAAAATGTGTCAATACACAAAGTTATTTCATATTCTGACTGCACTAAAATTTTACCCAAGGGAGAATAAACACAAAATTATAATTGGTGATAGTTTTGGACACACTGTATAATGACAAATTACAACTGATGACAGTTCTGGATGCACTTTTATGTAATGACAAGTCTGTCATATGTTGTCTTGTGACCAGTGTTTAAACAGCATCTGTAATTCAAGATACAACACAAGAAGGTACAAAATGGAACAATTATGAAAAGCCGATTTATGAAACAATAGCTGCTTAACCGATATCCATGATGTGCCCTGACCTTTGATATTCATCATACACTGTTTGGTTTACCTGCAAATTTAGTTAGCTAGCTGTTCACCCCTTTTATTTTTTCCTATTTTTTTATGAAAGCTCAAAAAAAAAAAAAAAAAGAATATATATACACACATATATTACAGGCTTTTATTTCAACTCATTCATTAAGGATTTGATTCAAGCCAGTCAAAATCTAGGTAAAGTAAGTAGCAATTTTGTACCTGCAGGCTTTGACCTTACGGTGATCCAGTACAAAAGATCTTGGCGAGGGTCAGTCCATGTGTCAGTCAATACAGACTCAGGC
>WEIS01094762.1:16615-27980 GCA_013389965.1 Todus mexicanus
TGTCAGGGAGGTGAATGTTCTTGTTACACTGGACCAGGACTGAAGAGACAAAGATTTCCCCAGGACTCCTCGTGGAACCTTGGTAAGTTATTTAATTTTTCTGAATTTTCCATAAATTTTCTTTGAAAACAGGAATGGCACCTTAATCTCTTCCCTTTAGGAATACAATTCCAAATTCATCAAAGTCTGTAAGATGCTCAGGTGACTTTCCTTGAGAGGTGGAGGTTGGGTGTGGTGTGAGGGGGAAAGAGGGGGGAAAAAAGTGCTTTAGACCTCAGCACCATCCATTTCAGGCACTACAAGAAAAATCAAGTGCATGCAAAGTTATAGTATCAGATTCTACATCCCTGGTCATGAATGAGCAGCAGGTGACTACATCAGCAGTCCCTCTCAGATTACCAGGAGATGTTGAATAGGAAAGCCCAGTGGTTTAAAGGACTGGACCTCACAGTCCCATCTAACTTGTTTGCTTCCTGTTAATGAAAACGGCAACAGAAGGGACTCAACACAGGAGCAACTCTACTCCTATTTGTCCTGACAAATGGCCATCCTAAATCTAAGATCCAATAATGAGAATTCAACAGCCTCCCAGATGATACAAGTCCTTTAATTACTGCTGAAAAGTTCAACCAATAGCTTACGTCAGTCTTCCTTTTTGCAGTTTCTCATTCTCTGTAAATCCATAGAGCACATGAGCCCTTATTAATGCACCCTTTAGATATCATGGAATCATAGAACAGTTCGGGTGGGAAGGGCCCTCCAAAGATCATCTAGTCCAACCCCCTGGGTTTGCGATTTATCCTGTCTTAATGAAGTTTCTTGGGCTTTGTGAGGACATGGGAACCAGGATTTCCTTTTATCTTCAGACTGACAATTTTACCTTTATTACCTTGAACCACAAGACTCCCCCTGAGTGCCCTTCTTATTTTATAAGTCAAAGATTTAGAAAATTTAAGAATATGTATACAGACAGAGAAAACAATACTGGAGCTTTTTGCTTTTCTAGTTAGCTTGGAAATATTTTAATTGATAAATTATTAGATATTAATTATTAGTAACTGCTTACAATATTTGCTTGCCCTGATGTGCATTCCCATTTATCCTGTGAAGAATGGCTAAGGACTCTTGGTCTAGCCTGGAGAAATAGAGACTGAGGGGTGGCATCATTGCTCTCTGCAGCTTCCTGAGGAGGGATGGAGGAGGGGGAGGTGCTGAGCTCTTCTCCCTGGTATCCACTGAGAGAACGGGGAGGTTCAGACTGGATGTTAGGAAGCATTTCTTTATGAAGAAGATGGTTAAACATGTTAACAGGCTTCCTAGAAGGGTGGGCAATGCCTCAACCCTGTCGGTGTTTAAGAGACATTTGGATAATGCCTTTAACAACATGCTTTAACTTTGGGTTAGTCCTGAAGTGGTCAGGCAGCTGGGCTGGATGATCATTGTAGGTCCCTTCCACGTGAACTGTTCTATTCTATTCTATTCTATTCTATTCTATTCTATTCTATTCTATTTCTATTTCTATTTCTATTTCTATTTCTATTTCTATTTCTATTCTACTAGCAGCACAGGAAAGAAATCGCTTGTATCTACCTAAACGATCCCTGTCACGTAAGTTTTTCCAGAAAGAGAGTCACACTACCCTGAAAAAAGTCTACAGACAACTTTAGAGCTGGCTTGGTTGCTATGCAGAGGAAAAACAACAGAAGACTTGTTTGGCCACTCCTTGTTTTGTACACATAAAAGATGGTATTTCATGCTGTCAGACAGTAACAAAATGGCTGTATTCAGGGCAAGGACCTAGTCTGGCTTTTTTACAGCTCGGCCAATCCCACAGTTCAGGGCTCGGCAGGCTTACTCATTTCTACAGCTGCAGCTGGCACCTGGAAAGTTAAACAACCTGGATGTGCTGGGAAAGAAAAAACAGGCAGGCAGCAAACAGAAGAGTGGAAAGAGCTGGAGAGAGAAAGATAAGGAGAAAGCAGCTGAGTGAGAGAGAGAAGGTAAAGCAAAGGAAAGGCACGAGATTATTCCTGGTGGCTATAAGGGACTAAACAGCTCGGATTTTTCTTTTATGAGAGTGACAGGAGGCATGGACAATCAAAAATGCAGTTAATGCACATGGGAAAAACAAAGACTCCATTCTGAAAGTGCCAGCTGTTTACTTAAAGTATCAACACCTGTTGCTAATGGACTTCTCAGTTCATTCACATTTCCTTGCAAGGGCCCTGGTCCTGCAAGCACCTTGAAGCTGGTAACTGTACCTAACACAACTGCTTTGGTCCCAAGAGCGGAGATAGGAACTGTCCCCATGATGTGCGTATTTTTTCACAGAATATGCATTATCCATTATATATTTTGGATAAATAAATGTGATTTCAATATATTAATGTGTAGCCTCAAACACTGCTTCCTGCTGGGATCTTTTCTCAAAAACCAAGTGGCAGCTGGAGCTAGGGTGCAGTAAAGATTTTTTAAACAGTGCAGAAAAGAGTAATTACATCATTTCAAACAATGTGAAATATGTGCATAATAGCTTCACGTGAATCATAAATGAATTTTAACATTTCATTGCTAAGAACATAAACTGGATTTTCCACCATAGCACAATTTTCTAGATACAATACACTTGTCTCATTTGATTGCATTGCTTGTCTAAAACAATAAACTGTACTTTTCTAGAGAAAAAAAAGCCAATGACCAAAAAAAATGACCAAAGAAAAACCACAGCTGAGGTAAAGTTACCTTTGCTTTTATTAGAAGCAGAGGTGGATTGTGCTGGTATGCTATAAGGCATGTCCTTGTTTTCCATCCACGGCAGCCAGCAGTTGCCTGGCACTGCTGCAAAGCATTACTCAGCATGAGGAGAGAGTGCCAGGCAGAGCTGGGGCAAGACAAGGTTTCGGGGGAGTTACCAAAGGCCAGGCACTGTCCCTTACACTGAGGTCACTCAGCACAATCGTAAGTTACTAGAATACTCGTGCTGACAACTGTTATCCCCAAAAGCAAATGCTCTCCCTCCTGAGAAAAGTTAGGATGTTTTAGATGTTAATTTATTTATTTATTTGCTGTTAGAAGCTTATCAAGAGAATTTAGGCAGACGTTTGTACTTTGAGAAAAGAGCAGCCTGGTACATGCCTGACACCTCGTAAAGCCCTGTTCTTTACCAGGCACTGAAGAAGGGCTCAGCAGCTTTTATGGTTGGAAAAGCAAGGATGAACTTCCTCTGTTCTGTGGTGTCAATGAACTCTGAACTGCTCCTGTCTCCAGAGAGAAAACAAAGATCTAACACTCCATGGATCCTCCCATGCAAACTGATTGCAGAGGCAAAACTGTGGCTTGGTTGTTTTATGAGTGTCTAGCAACTACCACGTTAAAGGGGAGAAACGACAGAAAGGAATTCAACTTCAGTGGTCAGTGACAAAGCTACTAGCTCTGTTACTAAAAAAAAACCCTGACAGTGTTTGACATTTTTTTCATAACGTGAGGCAAATTATTTCTGTAAAATTTGAATAATAGAAGTTTTCCATACAAGGGAACAGAAAAAACTTCATAATGTTCAAATTATTCCTACTTCAATTGATTAAACAAGTTTTTTAAAAGCCCCAAACCTTTTTGTGATGCCTGAGAGTCTTGTAGGACATGCAGGACATGTAGCTGACCCACGTGCAAGCTGTAAACAGCATAAGAACAGACGTCTTAAGTTCTGACAGAATAATTTGCAGAACAGCTTCTGTCTCTGTGGCTTTTGAGTTCTATGAAAATGAGATGATGATTATACTCATTCTTCCCATAAACACAGCGGTAACTTCAAAGGGAAATGGGTGCTAAGGCTTTTTCAAAGGAAAACCATCATATCAGCATTTAAAAATGGGAAATAGTTGTAAATACATGTAAATACTACACAATAGTGCACTGGGTAGGTCACCGGAAACTTCTTCAGAATTCCAGGGAGCTAACTTCCAGATTAAGAATAAAGTCATGAATCAAGGTTCGTTTCCTACATCCTTTAGATGTATCAGAAATACTTTCAAGTTATGCTTAACCTTCAGCTAGACATGGAATCTACTTCCAAATTACCAAGTTAAAAGTGGTCTAATATGAAGCCACTCCAAGACACACCCCACCTCATTTATCTCAAGGAGGGATTACTAAAAGAGAATTTCACACCATTTTTACTAACATTCACTACATTTGCTGTTAAAGCCATATCAAGGGACACCAGTGCCCTTGAGACCCTGAAGGAGATCCTCAGAGGATCTCAGGGTGTATTCCTGTGCAAACGTACACATAAACATTTCTGTTCAGTTCCAAAGTGATCAGCCCAGAATGGTGACTCAGTGACAGAACGAAGAAAGGATACAGAAACCTTTAATTCAGTGCATTTCACGTATATTAGTTTCTTTGCTTCTGTCTTTCATTTCTTTAAATTAAGAAAATTGTATTAATGCGATGGCATCATCTAACTCCATAAATTGTAAACAATACAAATAGATACATGTAACTTCTGAATAAATCGTGAAGTTAAACAGCTTCCCTTGTGATCCCTATTTAAATTATCATCTTCACAACTCATGTCACACGCAATGTGGAATTGTTTTTCATACTGTGTTGCAACAGTAATAAAGGGACATAAATACGTAAAGGACGAGTGTTGGGAGGATGGAGCCAGACTCTTCTCGATGGCACCCAATGATAGGACAACGGGTAATGGGTGTAAGCTGGAACACAGGAGGTGCCACTTAAATATTAGAAAAAACTTCTTTCCAGTAAGGATGACAGAGCCTGGAACAGGTTGCCCAGAGGGTTGTGGAGTCTCCTTCTCTGGAGACATTTAAAACCCGCCTGGACGAGTTCCTGTGTGACTTCATCTAGGTGATCCTGCTCCAGCGGGGAGATTGGTCTAGATGATCTTTCGAAGTCCCTTCAAATCCCTAACTTTCTGTGGTTCTGTGATTCATTGACACCGTGTAAGACTCCCATAAAGCTGGTTCCTTCTCCAAACCCAACAGTATCACACTTCAGTAATTATTTATGGCAACTGAGTGTAATCGTAGCAGGATTAATTAGGCAAGAGTGTCTATGCAGCAAGGATATACAGGAAGTATATTTAATTGTTTCGCCTTCACAAACACCAATTAATCAGGTGTACCCAGGAAAGATCTCTGTACGATAAGGGCAGGAAGGATATGGCTCAGAGCGTATGAAAATGAAGATTACAAGGAAAGTTACACTGAAACATTCTCAATTTTATTCTCCCATGAGACCGTATTTACACACACCATCAATTACTCGTTAATTTTTCAAGGTTTTGTCACAGTTTCCTTGCACGCCTTCTGTCACACGTTCCTCAGCAGAGAGAGGGATTAAAGGGGCTGGAGCACAAGCCCTATGAAGAGTGGCTGAGGGAGCTGGGGTTGTTCAGCCTGGAGAAGAGGAAGCTCAGGGGAGACCCTATTGCTCTCTACAACTACCTGAATGGAGGCTGTAGTCAGGCAGGGGTTGGTCTCTTCTCTCAGGCAACCGGTGACAGAACAAGAGGACACAGTTTCAAGCTCCGTTAGGGAAGATTTAGGCTCGATATTAGGAAAAAATTCTTTACTGAATGGGTGATTGGCCATTGGAATGCGCTGCCCAGGGAGGTGGTGAAGTCACCATCCCTGGAGGTGTTTAAGAGGAGATTGGATGAGGCACTTAGTGCCATGGTTTAGATGATGGGTTGGTGTCAGTGCTGGGTTATAGCTTAGATTCGATGATCTCAGAGGTCTTTCCCAACCTTGTAATACTGTGATACTGTTAAAAGTCAAACTTGTAAAGCCGAAGGGAACAGCGCCCGACGGGCAGAGCCGGCGGCCCCGCCTTGGCCCGGGCAGGCTCCGCTGCCGCTGCGGGCGGGGCTCAACGGCCGGGGCGGGGCTGAGCTAGGCCGGGCGGCCCCTTCCCCCTCCCGACACAGTCCACCCACCCACTCGCGGCTACTTGTGCGTCCCCTCGATGGGCCGGTTCCATTTGCCCTCCCTGGCGGCCTTTGGAACTGAGGCAGTCCTCGACGGAGCGGCGGCCATCATGTGGCCAGGCCGCGGCGCGGCGGTGCGGCTGCTGGCACTATTGGTGAGTCCGGGCCCCGACGGGGACCCCCCCGGTACCGGTGGGGGGAAGATGCTGCACGGGAGGGAGCCCTTCCCATCGGGGCTTGGCAGCTCTCCCGCCCCCTGCTGCTTGGGGCTGGGAGCGGAGGGTTTCCCCCTCGCTTTGGGAAGTAGCTAAAAGCAATGGCCGTTCGCAGGTGAAGGCGGTAAGAACGGGATCTCGAAAGCGTGGGATGTGGGAAATGAGCTGGACAGTTAGTCAGGCAGCAAAACAGAGCTAGTCTCTCTGAAATCTTGGGAGTTTGTGGGACGTGAACTAGATAGCAAGCGAAGTAAACATGGTCTGAAACCTCGGGAGTTTGTGGGATGTGAGAGTTACTCTCCCTGAAACCTTGGGGGTTTGTGGGACGTGAACTAGATAGCAAGTATCAAAACCGTAAACAATGAAACTGTAGAGGTGCCTGTGTAGAACATAGATGCAATGCTGTGTGAAGATAGATAAAATGCTGTGTGAGGAATGCTTGGTATTTTTAGCTTGCTATTAGCAACTTTGCCATGAAGGAGTATATGAGCATGCTGTTTAATGAAATGAAGGTCTTCAGTTCAACACAGCTGAATCCGTGCCTTCATTATCTGCAGTGGGGTTGGGGTTTTTTTGAGATGCCAGGAGGAAGAGGAATGCGGGGAAGAGGTTATATCACTGCCTTTGTGTTCAATGCGTTATCTGTGTTAATAAATTGCATCGGGAATAGTGCCAGGAGGGTCTAGGCCCCTCAGTTCAAGAAGGACACAGAACTGCTTGAGAGAGTCCAGCGCAGAGTCACAGAGATGAAGGGAGTGGAACATCTGCCTTTTATGAGGAAGGGCTGAGGGAGCTGGGGCTCTTTAGCTTGGAGAAAAGGAGACTGAGGGGGAACATCATTAATGTTTATAAATATGTAAAGGGCAAGTGCTGGGAGGATGGAGCCAGACTCTTCTCCAGGGCACCCAATGATAGGACAAGGGGTAACGGATATAAACTAGAACACAGGGGGTCCACTTGAATATTAGGAAGAACTTCCCAGTGAGTGTGATAGAGCCTGGAACAGGCTGCCCAGGGGGCTTGTGGAGTCTCCTTCTCTGGAGACATTTAAAACCTGCCTGGATGAGTTCCTGTGTAACTTGGTCTAGGTGATCCTACTCCATCAGGGGGATTGGACTAGATGATCTTTCAATGTCCCTTCCAATCCTGAACATTCTGTGTGTGTGTGAAAGTAGGATTCAATGGAAGTTTTTATTGCCTTAGAGAATTATACAAAATTCTTAACAGTCCAGGACACGTCAGACTTTCTGCTTTCATGTGCTTGCCCTTTTAACCATCGTCCCTTAGACCTCCTGTCCTATGAAACTGTGAAATCCTGTGAATTGTGTCCCTGCCTGTGGCAGGTATCTTTTGAGTTCCCTTCCAACCCAAACCATTCTATGATTCTATGAAATACCTTCTTGGGCTAAATGCAAAGAGTATTTCATAGCAAACTGAGACCAAAGTGCCTGGTTTGTTTGTGTGGAGTGATGCTTTCCAGCGGTTTCTAGATGTCTTGCAGGAAGCTCTCCTTTGTACCTGTGGCATTGTACTTTGGCTTTTTACCTTTCCAGACTGGCAAAAGGCCTGGGGGAGTCAGGCTGCCGCTGCTCAGACAAAGGCGAGGGTGGAGTCCAGGCCATGGGCTGTGCTGGGAGCCGCCAAGGAGCTGGGCAAGGTTCGGTAATGGCTTGTGGCACAGACTGGCAGGTGCTACACATCAGAATCTTTCTCCCTGAGGTGAAGATCCTGCAAAATGAGATTTGTTAGCTGGAGACCTGTTGCCTGATAACTTTAAAATAGACTTGTGGTTGGCCACAAGTCAGCCAACAGCAGCTAACCGTGTTTGTTGCAGCAAGCTGGGAATTACAGCTTGGTTGGAAAAGGTTTTATCCCCCTTTTACCCAAAAGAGCAATGGGAAACAGACGGAGTGATGTTTGTACAAAAGTTTTCACTGATTATTTCTGTAACACCTGAAAACACAACATCATCCATTTTTGGTGGACTTTGCACTGGCTTAGGATGCTGTTGGTTTTGCCTGAAGAGGAAAATTAATTTTCTCAATCCTCATTGTCCTTAATCTCAGCTAAAGCCAGGTTGAGGTATGGTATACTGAGTGAACTCAGGTTGGTGCCAAAATGCCTCGTTGTTGGATGGAATATTAGAGCAAATAAAGCTGTCTTTGTTGGTTACTCTCAGGAGAGAGAGAGGAACTGCTGGATTATGCCTTTTTTTGCTTGTTTGGGGGGTTGGTTTGGGCTGAGGTTTTTTCCCTCATCTGGACAAAGCCATTCATGTGGAGAAAAGTCTAGTTGTTTTTTTGGGAGCATCAGACTAGAGTCATTTATATCTTATGACATGCAAAGATGACAATGACAACTTCAAAAAAGTAAGAAACTACTGAGAAACAAAACCAATCTAAAAGTGCTATTTTTCCTGGAATTATCTCTTGGTCATCTCTGCTCCCTCCCTGTCTGCAGGCTGCATCCCTGTATCTTCATCCGTGGGTACCTCACAGAGGTCACAACAGCTTTTTCTATGTCCCTGCCTCCAACCCTTTTCCAGAGATGTCCCAGGCATGATGAATATTAGTGCATCTGTAGGGTTGAGCTTGACTTGGCTTGTGTCCAGGGTGCACACCCGAGCTGTGGGCCTGCCGGGTGGGCATAGCTATCGAGAATTATTGGGCTGGGAGTTTCCTCAGTCATTTCTGAAGGGTGTGGACATCACATCTTCAGGAGATGAAATCTTGGAACGCTTCAATGTGAGTGAAAGAAAAGTTGTCAGAGATGTATGAATCTTACTATGTGAGTAGCAAAACTTAAGTTTCTCTGAATGTCTTCTCAGATTGTACTTCCCTGATATGTAAGATAATGAAATTCAGTCCAGAATACATTAGACCACCTTTGCGATGTCAGAACCAGTTGCAATTACTTTTCAAAATCCTTAGAAACAATTTAAATTTTTTAAAAACCCACCACAGAGCAAAAAAACCCCAGCATGATGTTTAGTTTTAGAAAGAGCAGAGGTGAGAACTCAAAGCAGCCTCGCTTCAATCACCAGTAACATGTTGAAATAAGATAAAAGTATTTACAAGCATCTGTGCATTGCTTCAGAGACTTAATATTGTTCCAAAAAGAGGGGAAAAAACAGTGCTATGGTGAGATATGAAAGCAGGTGAGAAATAAGATCTGGTATTTTATCCATCCTATTGAGCTCAAGTGGTGTATTATTTTGGCCACCAGACTTCAGAATAAAGTGAATCTGCCCAGAAGAGACTAGAGGAAAGCAAAAAATGCAATCTAAATTCAGGAAATCATAAGATTCTCAAAGTAAAATTAATGAACTGGGAAAAGAAAGTGGATAAGATGCGTGTTAAGTTTTCAGATATATGAAGGGTAATTTTGAAGAGAAGGGAATTCCCCTGTTTGATCAGAGCATTATCAACATGGCAAAGAGGGAGCTTCGGTTTGAAGTTAAGATATCTTGATATAGGTGTCTGAGTTTCCGTTGTGGTAAATGGAGATGCAGTGGATGCAGTGTGCACCTTGGCTAAATCAAATTGTGCTTTCAAAGCAAATCTCCAGTGTGTGTGTGACTGATCGCTCTTGGGTGAAACTGTGTTGGGAGATGCATCTGCTTGTGGATGTTTGGTCTGTGGGACCAGGCTAATCCTAGTCAAAAGTAACAATCAAAAAACATGGATTGTGTAGTGTTGGGTTCTCAGCAGCAACCACTTTGCTTTACAAACCCTCTGGAATCAGGGTTACAAAGTAGACATGGCTACAGTCAGTGGAGTCTGGAGAGAAACAGCGGATGTGGGCTGGCTTTGGGACAAGTTGAACTGTGCTCTGGTCTTTGTCTGTATTGGCTCTATTTCTGTTGAGTGTGACAGAAGTTCAGGCACTTACTGTTCATTTAGACATGTAAATTTGTGTACCTTAGTCCAAAACTGAATCTCATCGCAAAAGCAGTGCGATCAACTTGAAAAGAGCTAAAGCTTAGGATAATAAAATGAGGATGAAAATAAAGACTTGCCCATCTGTAAGGGTAGCTGGACACTGCCTTAGGTTAGCTAATGAGGCTGGGGGACCTCCAGGACTCTTCTTCTAGAAGAGATTAAACAGTTGACAGGAAGCACTTAGTGCTGCCCCAGGGCCAGGAGATGGAGTAGTAGATAACTGTGGATGGTCCCATCAGCCTGCTTCTCTAAGTGTGGGAGATCTTCACATGCCCATCATACTCAACACTGAACTGACTCACTGGAGGTACGAGATCCAAATCTCTTGACACACAGCATACATTTCTAGGACTTAACTGTTTCATTGTGTGGCGAATATGGACACGTACCTTCTTGCTTGCTCAGTCTTCATCTTCACATTGTAAAAGCAAGCTGTATGCTCAGAATCTGTCCTTTAGTCACTTCCTGACTACACACAAACATAGATCTGGGCAAGAGCAACCTTGTACTCCCTCTGCACAGCAGTCACTCCCATCTTTCCCCTGCCCTCTCGCCTACTCCTGCTGCTTTCCTGTAATTTTTTCATTCCATTTCTGTTACTTCAGACCTCAGGTTTTCCACCTTGTTTTCTGTAACCATCTGTTTGTCTTCTGATAATGCCTTCTCAGTTCAGTCATCAACAGATGCCATCAGTAGATGTCTGTTTTTTGTGACAAGGCTGTGATCCACATCAAGTGACAGACAGGGCTCTCCTACTCTTCCTAAGCTGTTTAATAGAAGGCATCCCTAGGACACTAAAAAAAGGAAAATTCTGAATTTAACTCCTGTTGTATATGTGACTTGTGACTTTTTCTCAAAGAAAATGTCATTGAAAAGTGCTTTTCCCCTATTCAAAATTTTTGGATCCTTTACAAGTTTTCAATAAAACTGCAAATTTGCACCAAATGTATTTTTGCATCTCATAAACAAAATTGCCGTTCTTAAACACTTTTTACTGATGCCTTAAAGTCCCTTATGACATTGCCTGCCCATGGACTACAGATTGAAAAATACAAAAGCAAAAGTACTTTTTACTGTTGTAGCAATAAACCAGAATGTTTTGATGCTGCTTTGCAGCATTTGCAAACAAACTGATTTTTACTTTTACTTACCTTAATGAAAGACTGTTTGTAATGACTAATGGGATTTTCTCTGCTTTCTTTATGTGCATCTCAGTGGAAAACCTGCTTGTTCTTGAACTTCAGATGCTTTTGTTG
>WEIS01094763.1:0-32294 GCA_013389965.1 Todus mexicanus
AGAAGAGAAGGCTCAGTGGGGATTTTATTAATGTGTATGAATAACTGAAAGAAGGATGTAAAAAAGACATAACCAGGCTCTTTGCAGTGGCACCCAGTGACAGGGCAATGCAATGGGCGCAAACTGAGACACAAGAGAGGCTCCCTCTCTACGTGAGAATTGCTTTTTTATGCAAAGGTGACTGAGCACTGGACCAGGCTGCTGACAGAGCTTGTGGAATCTCCCACCTTGGATATATATAACAGCTATCTGGATATGTTCCTGGGGAACTAACTCTAGATGATATTTAAGGACCCTTCCAACCCAAACCATTCTATGATTCTGACTCCTAAAGTGCAAGTCTGGTCAGAAGCACCAAATTAAATCCTTATTGTGAAGCATTCAATATAATTAAGTGTACATCTTTTTAAAATCAAAATAAAATATTAATTGTAAAACTTAATGCACATGGGTGGTTATCAGCTAAGGAGCCATTAATTAGCATCTTGTACCAGCTCTGGAGCTTTGCCGTGCCTGGGACTATGTTTATAAAAGCACTGCACTGATTTTTTTCTAACATAAAACCATGTAGGCCTCTGTTTGGAGATATCCAGAATCAAAATCTTTAAGTCAGTCCTAACTATATGTTGCAGCACTTATTTCTCCCAGAAAAAACACAGAAATACCCAAGTGGAGTTCAGCTGTCATTCACAGAAGAAAATTTCACACAAATCTCTCCCATTTTCCTGTATGAACCAAGAGCTTCAGTTTTATGAAGGTAATCCTTGATGCAAACTATTACCTTCTAAGTTTTTCTCCCAGGCTTATTATTTTCTAACAGTGAATGTGCATTCTTCGTTTAACAGCTTCTCTTTTTTACACATGAAGCTGTGTTTGATTGTATCCAAGATTAAAGAAGTGTCTGAGGTTTGTCATGGGACTGGGATTTGTGTTGCGTGTGTCTTGAGTCTTTGACTGCAAGCAAACGCATTTTTTTTCTAAGAGTTTGAAAATCTTTGCTGTTTTGCTGTGATGTCCAATGCATTCACTCAGACTGGGCTGTGGATCTCTCATTTTGAAAGGCTGGTTGCCTTCCAAACCACTTGTATAAAGTGAGAGATTTTGTGATTATCTGTAGGTGTGCTTTTGTGCTGGGAGTTGTGTTGGCAGTTTCAGTGGCACTTTCTTCTAAAATTTGTACCCCGTGAGTTGCCTCACTGGCCTCCACTGGAAGGGTAGTTGGAGATGAAGACCTCGCTCAGATGTCACTGTGGATGAAATGTTGGGAAAGGGAAGAGAGAGAAGCTAGTAGCATTTCCAGCTGTGCTGACTCTTAGCAGTTGTTGGAGTCAGCGTTTGTGCCTAGCGCCTGTGCAAGTCACCCATGTTACTGATGGGCTGACACCGTCCCTTGGCTTTGTCAGGCTTTTTCTTTTGATGGGAGGAGCTACAAGGAGAAAAATGAGAAAAGACAGAAAGTGAAAAAGGAAAGGCAGAGAAAATGATGACCTAACAGAAATGAAAGATGGGACAGGTATTTCTTTGGGAAGAAAAATAAACGGCCTATGGACTAAAGAATGAAATCGTAGAATATTTTTGTAGATTAGATACATCATGACAATATTGACAGGAGGTGGGAGAGAGCCGATAGAATTCCTGAGTGTTTCTGTAATTCTTCTTCATTCACGAATGTTTCCCCCTGTGATTTTGAACATCTAGAGTATTTGGGTTGTGCGTGTGTCCAGTTATAAAATATTAAACGTGCCCAAGTGACCTAGGAGTCAAAGAGCAATTTCAAGAAGACTTAGGCTATATTTCTCTGAATGTCTGTGAGATTAGAGGTCTGTCACTTTTTGATAATTGGACTTGGACTCTTCCATTATTTCAGCGCTTCACAAAAACATTCTAAATCTTTACTCAACTATTTACTTTTCTGCTTAACAAATTACCATAATTTCCCCACAAATTTATTTCAGAAAATGAAATGAAGGCTTTCTCCAAATATGGCTGGAGTTTTCTAGGACCTAGAAATGACTGGATTATGTAGAAGTTACATTTTATTTGGATTAATCTCTTTTAATTCAGAAATTATCTGGGGCAGCAGGCACTGAGCGGATTTCTATCCTCTCAGTTACTGCCTTGGCAATTAGCTTTATTTAGACTTCTGGAGTGTGAGAGCATAATTAAGTATCTCTGATTCCTTTAACTGGTTTTTTCCCCTTTCCTCCATAGAGCTCTAATTCTTATTAAGTGATACATCCAGTTTGATGAAGTCCTTTGAACCGTAACTTAGTACATGGAGAGGATCATCGAACCCCATAAGCCACATAGATTTCTGTTTTCTTTGGGGCTCGCGTTCCACTCTTTCCTTTCACATGAGTTTTGATGTGTCATGTTTGGTGCATGTAATGGCCCTTTCAAGGCCTCAGGCCAATGCCTTTTCATGAACTTTGTAACCAAAACATGCTTTTGAAAAAGTTCTGTTTGACCTGAAGAAAAAAGATATGACAGGTTTCACTTTTTCGTTCAGCTGCTGAATGAGCAGAGGGCTGGAGGTTCTATAGTTACCATCAACTCTTTCCAGTTGTTGCAGTCTAGAGAGTTGTTTGCATGACCATGTTTGTTAGTGCTGAAGATCCAAAGCTATCTGCAATCAACAGGAGCAAAAGATGTGTGGCAGCCCTGCTACTCAAACTCGGGCACCTTAACTACATGTTCATTTGAAGATGTTGTCAAAATGTTTCATTTACAGTATTTATGGCTTAGCTGTTAACCTATGTGAGGTGAGAGGGTGAAGGGTGCCACAAATACTTCTTTAGATCCACATTAGTTTGTGTAGTGTCAGTTGACTGAGGACGATGGATGTAATAGCCTTATCTTTTAATACTTAAGGTGCTTCCAGCAAGAGTTGCAGGCTACAAAGAAAATTGCCCAATCTTCTAAACAATTAGGACTTCCATGGGCAGCTAACTCCCTCCCACAAATTCAGCAACCCTAAAGATGAATACTAATGAGAAGAAAGTATGTGCCAGACACTCAGCTGGTGCAAAAGGAAATCATTCGCTTCCCCACAGCGCTGCCACGTTCACTTACATCAGATGAGAGGCTGACCAAATGTCCTGGAAGACAGCGCAATGCAGACAGAAGATGGGCATAGGAGACCCTAAACCTCGTGACCATCAGTGAATCCTAAATCTGGCAGGAAAGCTGCCTTCAGAACTTCATCAGAAATGGCTTTATCACAGGTAATTGCATACCTGAACCATCCAGGACACATCACTGTGTGCAATAAATGACTGTAATCAGTGGTAGTAGGCAAGGGAGAAGTAATTAGTGTGCTGAGTATATAGTTAAATAGCTCTTTCTTTTCTCCTCTACCTATTGGTTCAAGTTAATATTGTATGTGTGTCTTCTAAGATCAAATTACCTGAACTAATAGGTAACATTTTCCCAATGAGCCTTCATGAGCAGGCTGTTGTTCTAAGGCAGACCAGAGACCGTTAAATGTTTGCTAATAGAAAAGTGAATTTTGGAATGAAGTGTAGGTGTTTGTAACATCTGTGCGTTCCCCTGACTAATGGCTTGCTGTCAGCTGATTCTCCATAGACTTTGCCAATCATATTTGTACCCTTACGAACTGGCTGAGCAGACATACCCCAGCAGAAAACAGCACTTGGCTGCATATTTCACAATTTCTCTTTCATAGTATTGAAGTATCTTTAGGAGGAAATTGCTGTGTGCATCATCTTGTTCTCCTTGCACTGGAATTCTGTGCCATGAGCAGAGCAAAGGAAAGCTGTCGCTTCAGTCAGACAGATCTTAATCCTAAAGCAGTTTTACCTGAGAGAAGTTCCCTTTGATTTGAGGATTCAGTCTGAAACACTGTGGCTTACTGGACCATTTTAAACACCACAAACTACCCCTTAGCAGTGTGGAGAATATTAAGCTCTCTGGCTTGTTACAAGCTGTGTGGAGCTTTGTATCTGCAGATCACGCTGGTCCTCTTTCTGTGCTGGGGTTTGCCAGCTTGAGTTCAGAAGTTCGTTTGCAAATAGTTGACATACAATATGAAGGACAATTACAGGCAACTGACACTTAGAGTCTGGATCAGTATTATTTCTCTGGGTTTCTGATTATAAAGTGGTTATTTCCGTACCTTTCACTCGGTATTTTATGCGAGGGCTGGAATGAAAGGTGGTCAGCTCTGGGCATTGCTGTGTGGACTCTAGTCCTTTGGGTTTATGTATTGTACCATTGGTTTCCGCAGTTAAGCAGCACTGTCATATAACTATTGCACCTCTGAACAGTGAAAACTGCTGCCTTTCCAGTCCGTTCCCTTCCAGCAGATCAGCCAGTGACTGAATGGAAAATTTTGCTGCATTTCAGTAGACAAATCAGTACTGCATAGGCTCCTTAAACAGCAGTCTATTTCTGATGCATTTCCTCTGAGCTTTGTGTGTGTGACTTATTGACACCCACAAGACCACTTCTTCTCTGCTGCAGCACATACTGTTAATCCTGGAGACAGAAGTGGTGTGGGCTGTGCAGTACTTCAGTGGGGTGGCATTAGGAAATGGCTTTAAATCAAGGAGTTAGATTCCTCTCCCCTTCTTTTTCAAGCCTCTCCTGCACTGCTCTCAGACACTTGGAGACGTATCAGTCCCTGAGGGGCTGTGTGTTCTGCTAAGGAGTGCTCACTCTGCACCCATTTTAGGGAGGGACGAGGCATTGAACCGGCTTGGGGGGCACAGGAGAGCTCCCACCTCCTCTGCGCTGCGACACCCTTGCCAGGAGGCAGCAGTGAGGAGCTATTTACTTCTTTTCTACTTGCAGATACTGCAGTCACTGATGAATTACGAGTTGAATGCTTCCCAGGGAAGAGACTTCCAGTCCCAGATGGGACCTTACTGTCTGGTGGTGAAACTTGGTGTCTGTCTTAAGACTATTAAGTTTTTTAATAGCCATCTTTTCTATTAAAACACTGCTTTACTTGTCTCAATGGTACGGTACTGGAAGTACCACATTCTTGAGCAGTGTTATAATTGCAAGGTAACTGTGCAGTGATTTTCAGTGTATCACCTGCCCCAGAATGCGTACACTTTTGTTCTAGCTCTCCATGGCCACTGAACAACTGGTCTTATAAATAAATAAACTGATCTGTAGATATCATGATCATATATTTCTGCTAGTGCTCTCTTAAGGGAAAACTGTGTTGGTTAAAGTATAAAATTCTTCAGATTTTTTTTTTTTTTAAAAAAGTCATCTCATTTTTACACATCGCTATGAATAGTAAATCTAGTATAGATCCAGGTTTGGTGAGTTTACTCAACAGGCTGTACAATTAAGCATTGAAGCACAGAATTAACAAGGTTGGAAAAAAACATAGAGATCATCAAGTCCAACCTGTAACCTACTACCTAGACTATCAGCAACCTGTTACCCAATTACCCAATATCATCTCATCATCTATATCTTGTCCCTGAGTACATCATCCAACCTCTTCTTGAACACCTCTAAGGATGGTGACTCCACCACCTCCCTGGGTAGCCTATTCCAATGGGGAATCACTCTCTCTCTAAAAAATTGGTCAAGGATTAGAAGGAAACAGGCTGCCCAGAGAGGCTGTGGAGTATCCTTCTCTGGAGAGACTCAAAACCTGCCTGGACGTGATCCTGGGCAACCTGCTCTAGGTGACCCTGCTGGAGCAGGGAGGTTGGACGAGAAGATTTCCCGAGGGCCCTTCCAACTCCCACCATTCTGTGAGTCTGTGAAAGCCTGGCCTGAGCTCTTTGAGGGGTTGCAGGCTTTGATTCATGTGCCTTCCACTGAAAATAACACAAAGTGATTATATTCCTTGCAGTGCTTTGAAAATCTTGCCTTGAAATTCTGCCCCAGAGTGATATAAAAGCTTTCAGACAGCTGCGAGCCTGAATTCGCTATCCATATGCCACTGAATTATTGAAGAGTGTGGAAAATTGTTTGCCTGGGTCTAGTGGCAATCCACAGTCAATAGGGAATTTGTAAACAGGTGATAAGACTTCAGAAAAAGGCTTTGATGCAGAAAAATGAGTTGTGTTTCTTTGGGTTTGTTACAGTTGGTGTTGAAAGCGCTTCACACACAGATTTTCAGACAATACAGAAATGACACAAGACTGTTTGGGGGGTAAATTTGGCCTATTAAAAGCTGCTAGTGTTGCAGGAGGGGTGACTTGGGGGGGTTGTTTAATTTCTCACTGGTCTGATCTGATCGGTCATTTCTGTTCTGCTCCACTTTTTGTCTTTCGTCTGCCAGTTTACAAACGTACCGGCTGCTGGTAATGACCACCTCTGGCCGGTATTTGCGCAGAGTCTGTCAGAAAGAATTGCCAACCTGGCTTCTGGGGCCTGTAGACATTTCTATGGCAAAAATAAGAGCCTTGACATTTTCCCTGCTCTGGGTAGTTGCACTTCTGCACTGAGAAAAGTAAGACTCTAGTTGTCTTTGTTTTTAACGAGGTTTGCTTCATGACTGATAATGGTACCCTGCGTGTACGAGTATGTTACACTGTGAATAGTGTGTAGAATGAACTCTGGGACTTGTGCGCTGCTGTGCCATTAGAGGAAATAATGCGGCGCTAATAAATGATGTGTCCTTGTGTTTTGATATGGATTGGTTAGGCCATAGGTTTATACAATCTCTTTTCCAAATAGGTTTATACAGTCTCGTGGTCTTGAGAAGATAAAAGAAAGTTTCTGAATGGAAGAGGGGCTCTTTAAAGACACTGAACAGAGTGAGCTCCAAAAAGTTGAAGCCCCTGAGGAAAGGCCATTTTGGGGAAAATAGAGGCCTTCTCAGTTTACTTAATTATTGGAACTGTCCCTTTTTTCTCAGCTGACATACTAGAAATTTACCTTTTACATAACATGAATGTTCCCCAATGGCTTTGCTATGGCTTTTTTATGCAGCTTTGCTTTTGCTGTAGGGATTGTTTTATCCAGATTTCAAACTAGCATGGCAGCAAAGTGGGGCTGTGTTTGCTCTGTGTTAAATATCATTACTTAAATGGTACCAGAAGAGTCAGAAAGCTTTTCAAGAATCCACACACTTAGTAGTTCAGGCAGTACAATATTTAAAGCAAAACCAGACATTACTGCAGAGTGATGAATTCTGAAAATGCAAGTCTTAGATTTGTAAGCCCAAAGTTAAGAAATGGAGTGAAACTTTGATTTCCTTCTCCCCATCCAAAGCTCTTGAATTCAGCAGTTCCCACAGAAGCCTTTTAAAAATGTTTCCACTCATTCACTGGGTGCTGAGCACTTCAGAAAATCAGGTCAGTTCCTTAGGTTTCCAAATACAGATTTAGGATCCTAAATATAAGCATGTTATTCAAAAAGAAATTGGCTTCTCCTTATATAGATTGTGAAGTTACAATCAGATCCACTTGACTTATTCTATTTCCAGCTCTTATGAAGGTCAACAATTGTATTTAGTTCCTGCTTTATGTATAAAATTGTCCTTCCTTGCAGGTGAGTAGGTGTGATTCTGTAAGTCCCTCTGGTTACTTGCCTTTCCTTATTAATATAACAGGCTATTTTTCTTCACTCCCAGCAATCTGGGAAGGCTATTTGAATTTCCTCAGCTCTGCTTCCATGCAGAAAGCTGCACCTTCCTGCCAGATCAAACCTTATCAATGTCCTTTCTCCAGGTCCGTTGTTTCTAGGGTGCCCTAAGAGGGAGCATGCATTTCTTACCCTTCCATTCAAGTTACCTTTACTAAACTCAAAGTCTAACAGCAGGGTTGGAAGCTCCTTTCAACCTCTCCAGAAGCAGCTCCCTCCCTTGTCTTTATCCCAGCTCCAACCCCAGGCATCCACTTGGGCTGATGCTGAGCCCAGGAACTCCAGAGATGGTCTGGAGGAAAACTTCTCCAGAGACAGTATTTTTGGCATCCTACCTGCTCTGTGGTCAGCCCCTTTCCAGCCCCACTCCCACTGCAGCCCGTGGCTTTGTCTCTCTGATTCAAACCTGAGAGGAAAATGGCAATTCCTATGAAGGGTGATATACCTCCAGCAGTTTATTTTAATTCTTTAAGTAACTCTATTTACTCTTGGGTGAGGTCCCCAGGAAAAGCTTTGTCCTAAGTAGACAAAGCGACTGTGAATAGCACAGTAGGCTCTGAAGGAACATGCAGAGAATATGTAGTTAATAGTATACTTAGTTGCTAGCCCTTACTATTAAAGCAGTGTTTTCTCCTGAATTGCTTCCACATCACAGAGTTTTTCTGTTACGTAGGAGGGCTAAAACAGAGACTAATAAGAATGCCTGTCTTTTCTGTACCGCCTTTTATCCTAAAGCCTCTATCTGCAAGAATTCTTTTGCCATAAATCAGAGCATCTCTAAACCTACTCTGGTTTATCTCAACTGAGAATCCTACCCTGATGCATATGAAACCCATATACAGCATATGTGCATAAAACTCATACACAAATGAGTTTTCTCACCTCTGGAATCAAGCGTAGTGAACATGGCATATGTTTAGCCACTGTAATTAGGGACTGAAAATGGTTAAGTATGCTCCACATCCAAACAAGCCTGCTGGAAGAGCTGAAGCCAGCATGGTATGGTTAGAGTTACCCTATAGGAATCTGGCGTGAGGGCAGGCACTGCGCTCTGAGCCTTTGAAAGTACGCGAGTCAAATAGCTGGGTGCTAATGGCCATCTGGGAATTCAGTTGGCTGAAAGGAGCAATGTGCTGGCACAGAGCTGTTGGAGCTGTTTACGGCACTAGCTGTCCCACTGCTTTTCTGTGTAGAGGAGAGCGAGGGTGCACGCAACAATAATCCTCTGTCAGAATAGAGAGCATGCTGGAGATCTCATTTCATGCTGCAGAACCTTCTGCTGAGAGCGATCGGCCCTCAGAACGAGAGGCACACAACTCCCTCTCCCTGGTGGCTGCAGGAGAGCCAGTACTGCTGCACCGAGAACGCTGCCGTGAGGTCTCTATCAATGGCAAACCACTCTTTCCTCCCTCAGCAGTTCCAAAATAGAGCACCCCGTAGAGAGGCAAGCTCCAAACTGAATGAGCTGGAGCTCAAGCTTCAGGGGCTCTGTCCCTGAGCCTCTGAAAGACAGAGTGCACTGGCAAAGCAATGCACTGGAATCTATCACTGCACCAAACTTCTGATAATTAAAATTTCATTGTAACGTACTGCTGATTCCATCTCTTAATCTTCCAAATAGGAAGTGTCTCCAAAAAAAATTTGAATTTCTCTCCTTGCTGTCTGTTGCATAAGTGGGTCTGTAAGATTTAAAACAAAATTAATAATTTGCAGATTGTCGAACCCACTGAGTGCAAGTCAGCAGCTTCCCTTTAACTATTTTATAGAGACATATGCCTCTTGGGATCACTTAGCAAGGAAATACTTTTTTTTTTTTACTTTTTTTTTCTTTTTGAAAGTTTGCTCAAGGGCAATTTATCCCAAGCATTGAATCTATCCAGCTGTAACGGCAAAAAGAGATGATTCCCTGACTGCCAACTTACAGCACTTCAACCAATGCCTGTAGAGAAGAGGGGATCAATATTTGCCAAAAAACCAGGGGGGTCCATTTTGTGAGTTATGCTTGCACGCCTCTCTTTGTTGTTTTTGTAAGACAACTTCTGTCTTTCCATTAGCAAGAGGGAAAGAACTGGAATCAATGAGTCAGATCCTTAATCACTATAAATCGCCATAGCTTCCTAGTTTTTCTCTTTGAATTCTCAGCTGGCTGTGCTGTATCAACCCCAGCCCTACGTATCTCAACCGTCAGGTACAGAAGTGATTTGTGAAGCTTTAAGCTTGTGTCTCAATCCCTGTTTGCTCCACTCCAGCAGCGGCAAGGGAGGCTTGGTGTCTGAGGGGAATGGTGATGTTTCATTTCAGTTAGCTTAAAAACAAAGCTGGTTTATTGAAGTGGGGGAATCTGTAACGTAAAGGTGAAATTACAACATTTGTCATGCCTTTCTTGAAAAGAGAGTGCATTTGTCTGTTGACTCACGCTGTGCCTACTAATGGAGGAATAAAAATACTATTTTGGGCAGGGAGAATATGGATTAACAGTCTTAGAAGTAGGAATTTGCTGTTGCTTAGGACGGTCAGTTGAGAGTTAGCTGGCTATTTCTTTTCATTTTCTGCTCTACAGTTACAGTATGGGAGAGGGGCAGAAAGGTTTGGGTGCCTACAGCTGAGTCCTGGAGACAGCCCTGGGAAGAGGAGGGCAGAGCTCAACAGGACCCCTTGCTTCCTGCACCCCTGCGCACAGAGCGTAGCTGGCAGGAGCTCCACAGTGGCAGCAGTGGAGGGTTTGTGTCTGTCCTTCCAGACTAGGTGGCAACACTCAGGAATTTTCCATTGAAATAGATTTCAGTTAATTAAATTTGCATGTACTGGAAAATCTGATTTTTATTCCCCTTCGTATTATTCCAGAAAATTTCAATTCCGTTGAAATATTTTAATCTTCTCTCAGAGAAACAGCAATTGAAGTATAGCGCTTCTGATCTGTTCAAAATGAATTAGGCTTTATATGGTAGAGGTTCAGTGCTTGGTGGGAATTGTACTGGTACTTCCTTTGACTCTTGCTTCTCCAGTCTACTTTGAGAGCTCACGTTGTCTCCCAAGGTAGACAACAGCCCCTCTCTAACCAAGCTGTTCCACCGGTTGATATAATCCGCACTAGTGCACATTCTCTGTCTCTGTCTTGGTTTGGGACAGAGGAAAATTGCCATGTTCCAGCTTTACCAGGCCCCTCCTCTTTGGATTCTGTGAGAGGGGGACATGCCTCAAATCCTCCCCACATTTCTTGGTGTGTACCTCCATTTAGACCTTAAGCATCAGACTAATGAACACATTGCTCTGGTTGGAGATGTCCCTGCTCACCGCAGGGGGGTTGCACTGGATGACCTCCCGAGGTCCCTTCCAACCCAAATGATTCTATAGTTCTATGGTTCTATCTACTTGCTTTCCTTTCTCAGCGTGAGAGTAGAAATGACCCAAGAATACCTTTTTGGTCGGTCATGATTTCCTCATGTTGCTTTGTGTTCATTTTCACCAGCATTCACCACAGCACCCCTGGAGAGCAGGTGGAGAACTGAATGCTGATGAAAAGGACGAAGCAAAGCGGAGCACTGAGAGCAGGAAGGTTTTGGTGCCAGAGGTATTTCCTTCTTCTGGCTTTCTATTCATCGCTGCATAATCACGCCCTTTGTACTGGCATGGGTGGTGGTGGCAGATGGACTGGTCATGGCAGCGCACAAACTGCAGCTGTTGGGATGTGGCAAGCGGCTTTGTGCTCATGCCAACAACAGGCCTGCAAATAGTTGGAGGCTGAGATTCTGCACAGCTGTTCTGAAGAAAAGACAGCATTGAAAACTTAAGAGAAGTGGGTAATTAGTGAACAAGTTTTAGTAAAAAAGATCTGTAGTATTATTTCTGTAGTATTTTAATGTTATTTTCTATTTGCAGTTCTCCATTATGTACGCTGTTTTTTCCAGTTTTCTCTTTGGTGTGTTTGGCTCTCTTTGTGTTCCCAGCTTGAGCCACAAAGCGGGTATTGCACACAGCATTGAGAATGAATTTGACCCACTGAGCTGGCATCTAGAAAATGCAGCTAAATCCCAGTGTTAAAGTTAACAGCATGCTGCATATCTCACAGCTTCCCAGTAAAGGGTGCCTCCAAAACCCTTCAGCAATAGCTGCATTTTGTTGGGTTAGAAGCTCCATTAATGTCCCCTAAAACAAACAGTTTCAGCATTCTTAGGGTGCTAAGAATGCAGGAGCTGAGCTGCAGAAGTGTCACTGTAAATTCAAGACTTAAACCATTTCGTAGGAATAGAGAATGTATCCATTTCCCTTATAAACATCTCTTTTTTTTCCCTTGGATAAGTGTATAACCTCTCCCTTTACTGTTCTTTCTTTCACCTTGATGCTTTTGCCTCTGTCCCTGTTTTGCTACATGGTGAACTTTTGCAGCTGGCATAGATCAAGAAGGGTCCTCACCCTCTGAGTGATAAAGCTTCTTCTCAATTGTAACTATGGGATTTTAGTCAAAGGCAAATCTTGACAGCACACAGACTGTTTGGGGGGTGGGAGTGTAAAGATCTGGTAAATATGGTAGAAGTTCCACTCCAGAGTGAAAAGAGCTATTTTTTGAACTTTTAGGCAAAAGATTTGTGATTCCTACGAGGGATATCTTATTACTGGAGAAAATGAGAATTGAGGATGTTCTTCCCCTGACCGTAAAGGTAAAAGTTGCAGCATGACTTGGAAATGATCTAATCTGGAAAGCAGAATGAGAATAGTTCTCGGACATTTCTCCTACCCCAGAGGAAGATTGAAGTCACACGTTGTTGACAAACCAGCAATTTTTGCCAGCTCTGCTGTTCCAAAGAGAGGTTCTTCCTCTAATCTCAACTCTGCCATCAAGTTTCAACCAGGTTGTATACTCCCTTTAGTAAAATTGGTGTAATATCTCTTATTAGTCTCACAGGCTCAAATCACTTATTTAAATGTTTAAAAACAATTTAAGAATTTCAGCTGAATAATTTTACATAAATCTAGTTTTATCGACGATTGTGTTCATACAAGCAACACTTCCCTCTCTCTCTCTCTCTCGCCTTCCCCCTCTCTTCTTACAACAGTAACATTTTAAAAAGAGAGGAAAGTCACAGTGAAAGTATCTAAATGGAAAGAATCAAATAAGGCCCAGAAAAGGGCTGCATGCCCTGATAGTTCTTCCCCTCAACCTGTGTCTCTAACCCAAGTTAACCTCTCCCCTGTCAACTCCATCTAGATCTGTTTGAAAGCTACGTTCTGTTCTCCTCCTTTGTAGTGTTTGATCTATGGATTCCTTTTGCATGTTAAAACTGCTCCTAATTTCAGCTTCAAGTTTATGATGTTATTAATGACAAGTGCTCTGTTCAGGGTACATCTGTAAGGATTGTCTTTCAAAGGATCTTTTCACTTGTATCAGAAACTGTCTTTGACATCTTAAATTTTTTTTGTAAAGAACTGCTTCCAGTTGGAGAATGGTTCTGAATGTTAGATGAAAGGAGGAGCTGCTTGAAGGACAAAGCAAACCACTTTTTCCTTCACATTAGTTAAGGATCAATCATCAAAAGCTCTTCTCCATTACAAATCTGCGTCATAAGAAAGCAAATTAGGATTGTAATAGTAATTGTATTAGATTCTTTGAAGTGATGATATTCCATAGCAACTTCACAACCAGTCTAGTCACAGTGGCATCGATCTGTCAGAAATGACTAGCTCTGATTCAACAGAGATCTCCGCTCAGAGAGGAGCGACGCTGTTAAGAACGGCACAAAACATACCCAACTTTCTTAGGCTGATACCTTGTCTCAGTGCAGTGGTATCAGTGCACTGAGGAATCAATTGTCTCTAAAGATCAATGGTATTTGTGGAGGAAATGTAGCTATTGATCGTTAGATCATGTTAATTTGAAGCTCGTTTATTACCATACAACTGGAGGGAGAATATTCTCCATACTAGAATGCTGTTCTTTGCAAACAGCCCTGAGCCTGGGCAGCTGCATCTCCCTGAGCAGA
Source organism: Todus mexicanus (assembly GCA_013389965.1). Classification (NCBI taxonomy): domain Eukaryota; kingdom Metazoa; phylum Chordata; class Aves; order Coraciiformes; family Todidae; genus Todus; species Todus mexicanus. The sequence goes on from WEIS01094763.1 coordinate 13,557, forward strand.
GCTGAGGAAGAATCTGATCCTCAGAAGCTCCTGTTTCCACAAAGCCGCGCTCTGCCCATGTTTCCCCACTGTATCCTACTTGTCTAAATAAAAAAAAAACAAACAACAACCCCCAAACTTTCAGATTTCCAAAAGGGAAGGGTGATACATGATAAGAAAGGGTGGATCTCCAGAATAGCAAACTATCGAGCCAAAGCTACCATTTAACTCCATGTACCTGCAGGAAAGCTGCCTGCTGCTTTCTCAGACCATCAATTACAAATCTTTTTGCCAGCATATTTTTACCGTCCTCGCCGTGTTTATATGTGGAGCGATACTGACTCTCGTCCTTGTCCTCAGATGTGAATGTCAAGATGAGGAAAACAGGGAGGAACTTCTCTATTGCTCATGTGTCTGTGCCAACATACTGGATTGGTCCATGATTTTCTGATTTTAATGAGACTGGAACTCAGCCCAGACTCAGTCAGTGCAGTGAATTCAGATGATTTTCCTTTCCTGCACATATTTTATTTTCTCTAGCCCAGGACAGTAGTTTAATTCACATCCAGTAATGTGACAGAATAATTTTATTCATGTGAAAACTTTCTCAGTTAGAGATGTGTGTGGAGATAACACGTCTAATTTGTCATTCTTTCCATTTAGACCATTAAGAAAGGACATTTGGATATTGTGACCCTCACCTGCCTTTCATATGGGTCCTAAGCTAAGCCTTCATGTCTCAACACTGCTGAATTTCAGCAGTTCAAAACTGGAACTGAACTTTCTGACAGAAACTCTTCTCCAGCAATACCCTCCTGAAGGGGTATAACAGATCTCCAGCTATTGTTAGGTGCAGTGGACAGTATATAGTCTTAGCATAGTCCAAAATGGTTCCTATCGGGTTTAGGGTCTTTACAGAAGAACTAACAAGACCAGCGCAGAACACTTTTTCCTCTTCAGTGCCCGTGTGAACTGCCACTATTGTATCTTGGCCTCCTGCTGTTTTCCATTCAGATTGTGTCCTGTGAGCAGCGTTTGGAACACCAAGCAAACCCAAGTAATGACCTGACAGCAGTGGCTTCGTACCAAACAGAAATACTAGGGCATAAATGAAGAGCCTCCTATTAGCTCATGCGATGCTGAACTTCAATGAGTTAGTCCAATGTAGGAGAGCAAGGAGGGAAAGCTATTTTCTTCCTAATTAAAAAGAAATGCATTGCAAACACGGAAAGCAAAAGCCTGAATTAAGAAACTACAAAATATTTCTTGAATAATGGTTTTGTTTGATTACATTGCCAGGGTTTTCAAATCAAATTTCAAGTCACTGTGTTGTTTCTGGTTTTATCAAGGTATTCTTAGCTGCACTGGAACAGTTATTAAATAACCCTGTGCTCCCCTACTGAGCCCTCTCTCCCAGAGTAATAACCATTTCTCACCATGAAAAATGAAAAATAAAAGCTTGAGGATTCTAGAACCAGTGAATCTAGTTCTCATTCAGATTCACTCTGGGGCAGGGTGGTGGGTGTGAAATGGGGCTGGTGGGTTGGTTTTATTTGGGGGGCTTATTTTGGGTTGGGGACTTTCTGGTGATGTTTTTGGGGTTGGTTTTTTTGTTTGCGAAGCATTCACTACATCATGTCTTCCATCAGCAGCTTCATTTAGTTATTTAATTATTTATTTTCAGGTATCTTCAGCAAACAAAAAAGCTGCAAGAGTTCTTCCAGAAAATAACTATCATTAATGCATGTGCACATGTCCAGCAGAGCTCGCAGGATGCTTGGTTTAAACTGCCTTTGATTTCAGCAAGCTTCATATCAGTTCCTGACCACAGATCAACTACTCTGTGAAATCACAAGCCCGGTAATCTTGCTTCTGCTTTCAGTTTTTGTTTTTTCTTAAAACCACAGGGGTCTTTCACTATCTCTATCTATGTGGGGGGCAGAGCACACCTTTCTTGTGGTGGTGTCACTCATAGCACTGTGTAGCTGCTAATGGATTAAGACATAAGGAATCATTGCCTGCTTTATTAGATTTTTTTTTTGAGTATTTTATTTCTCTCTTTTTTTTTAAAGGTTCTTTTCTGTCAGATTCTAAGCGCTCAGGTTCCAGTCATCTCCTCTGCCTAACTTCTTACAGCTATCAATAGAACCATTTACTCTGAAAGGACTTTTCAGGCAATTAAGTTAAGCATGTGTTTAAAGGCGTTGTTGGTTTAAGACGAAAATGGTCAGCAGCTGTTAGAAACAAGTCCTTAAGCCTTTATTAGAATGCATAATTAATCTTCAGACTTGATGAGAAGGGAAATATTAATTGGGTTATTTTCTGCCAGGTCTTAAGTGGCTTCATTTTGTCTAAATCAAAGTAATTAAAAGAGACTAAAAATGTAAAGTTTATGCAGTAGAGAACAGCATCTAGGCAGTTCTGGCCTGCCAAGTGAATGGATTTCGAGCAGGAAGAGCATTCTCTTTGAGAGCCAAGAAAATATTACTGGTAGAGCATTTCTCCTAATCTTTTTGGAATTGGGTGGGTTTTTTCTTACCTTTTGACTGGCAGGTTTATCAAGTTTCCTACCAGATGCTGTTGTTAATTTTAGAGTCCTTACTGGGTTCAAAGTAGGTCTTGGTACTGATGCTAGATCAGGCTGGAAGAACTTCTTGCATTTCAAGTCTGATAGAAATTAAAATCCTGCCAGCTATGTTTTGTGTTAGGGCTCTGCATAAATAAGCATAAATCTCTTAGATTCTTCAATAAAAGTAGGTATGCTTCCTTGCAGCTTTAAATGTGCAACCTGGAAGCAAAATTATATTGGTTAGGGATTTGAATTTGAAAATAAATGTCAAGCTGCTTGAAAAGCTAAGTGGTTTGGACTTGAGGTTCTATTCCTTTTCTTTCTTTTTTGATTAAAGTGATGAAGTAAAAATACCTCATAAGGAAAGATGATTTCTTGGGCCAATCCCTTTAATACACAGTTAATAGAACATCAGAACTAATGTAACACTGTGGATTTAAAGTGGTTTAATTGACTTGCAGACCCCGCTCCTCACCTCATCCCTCCTCTGGGGGTATCTAGAAAATCTCAGGCTATCCTTGAGGCAGATTTTTTTCCTCCATAACAGCCTTGTCTCTAAGCCCTTACTTTGGTTGTGCTTGGGAAGTAATTGACTAAAGATAGGAAGTAATGATGGCGTATTAAAACATGTATCACGTTTAAATAGCACTTGTATGACTCCAAAAGGAAAGAATGGAGATGCAGAGTCATTCAAAGCCTATCTAGGGTTTATGATATCCTGTGCACTGTTTAAAAAGGTTTACATCTAATGGTTTGGCAAGGTAGGAGCGTTTTGCAAATAACACTTTGTGGAGTGAGGGTTGGCTTCGTCCCAAAACCAATGGAGGGAAACAAAGCTTACATTTTAGGTTTTATAGTTGGTTAAAAGCAATAAACGTGCAACAATGTTATTCCATTTCAGTGATTTTTACAGTCTTATAATATATTGAAATCATCTCGTAAGCACAACCAAGAACACTGATATTGCTGTGCCTAAGAATAAGCAGATGAGTGGTGTTGGCCATGCCTCTGTGCTAGAGGGGAGAATGAAGGCTGCATTGTATATGAACAATATTGACCAGGACACGAGCAGAGTTTCATGCCCATCTGTAGCCTTACATTTTCACACTCTTATGATGGAGCCATATCCTCATGCAATCCTTATGTATGGTCAGAAATCAGATGCAAGGCAAGAGGTGAACTGAAATACTGACCCAGCTTCAAATCACTGAGTGCTGTCGCTGATGTCGGGGAAACCTGCCTTACACTGTAAGCCCTCTGAAAGGGGAAAAACAGTGGATAAAGTGAACATAGCATGAAAAATCCTCTCTTAACTGCCAAATGACAAAGGAATACAGTGAACTATAGGATCCTGAATATTTGCCTTTGAAATCAAGAGTGCAGAATAGGATGGCGCTTGAGGGAATGTATCCTTTACTTTGGCTTTTATGGCTCTTAGGGATGCAGGCTGGTATCTGGCTAAAAATGGACCAGTTTTTAGAAACTGTTTAGTATCCTCCCTTCTCACTGGGATCAGAAAATCATCTTAAATGCCTACCACTGGCTCTTTAATGGAGACAAGGGCCCTATCCCAGGATTTTCCTTTTAACTAAAGTTATGGTGCCTGAAGAGAAGAGCCACATCTTTCAGAAGCTACTGAGAAGCTTAGTTATGAGAGAGAAGAATTGCAGGAGATGGGCTGGGTTCCTGTGAGAGTGGCAAGGCAGCTGGGCAGAGCTGGGCAGAGCCTACTGTGGGTGCAGGTGGGTGGGGTAAGGCAGGGAGGACAGATACCCCTGGGCTGGGTGAGGTGCACTCCTGCCAGAGGTGGGCTAAAAGGCATCCGAGTGTGGTTTGACTGTCAGTGGGGGTGAGGGACAGGCTGATGGTTTGAAGCAGTCTCAGCTTGTGGGAGAGAGCAGGAAGATGCTGCCTCGTGTGGCACCCGGGTCATCTATGCCGGCAAGTACCCAGCATAATGTTTTCTAATATGGGTCCAAAACTGGGCAGAGTGAAAACTGCAAAACTTGAAGGCTGTTTCCAAAGAGCTGAGGGTTAATCCTTGCTTGGATCACTGACATATAATTGAAGCAGTTTTCAAAATGAAAGGAAGAGATGCATTATGTCTCCGATTTCTGGGCCCTGGTCCAGCTAAGCAAGAAGTACATGTTTAATTCTGAAGAGTGAATAACTTTGATGCCCAGTTCATACGGATTTAAGTGATTTGAGCCCTTTGCTAGATTGGGGTCACATTTTTTCTCCCTCTCTCTCTAATTAGTGCAACTGCTTAGCAAAGATATTGCCTATGACTTAGTGGTAAGTCGCCACTCTATGTTTTCCCTTTTAACATTTCCAAACTGATTTCTTTCCAAAGATCACTAGCAATTAGCACTAATCTTCCTGTGGACATTGGCAGACTTTAAATACTTTTTGATGCTTCTGGACTACATTGAACTTAAGTTAGTTTTAGAACTGCACGGCAAGGGACACAGAGGGCTTGGGTTGGGGTTTTTTGTAACATCACAGTTATGTATCTTTAATAATGATTCTTTGGTACTGAAGACATTTCATAGGGTCAGAGTGCTTCAGTTATTTCATTAGAATGAAATGGAGAGTACAGTTAAGTCATTAAGTAGCCTGTAAATCCCCACTCTTGCGTGCAGACTTTTTTCCATGGTGATTTATGCTAAGCTTAGAATAATCTCTTTAGAACTTAAAACACAGTAAACAAGCCCTTTTAGTTTGCTGCCTTAGCATGGAAAACATCAGGGTCTGTGATTCAGGAGCTGTTGGGTGAGCAAGCCCTAACCATGTGGGTATGACAGCAACTGTGAGCAAGGCACCAGGGCACTCATCCAGTGTTGGGCGTGACCAGTCAGCTCCATGGCTGGAAAGCTGTGCCCATTTGCAGTGGTCACCTTGTGCCTGCTTCTGGAGCGTGACTGTCTGCCAGCGGGCCATGGCTCCAGCTTCTGAACCCCTCTGTCCCGTGGTCCCTGGTGTCTGCTAGACTCATCCTTCGTGTTTATACTCATCTGCCCTTCTCTGTGTCTGCCAGACCCAGCATCCACAGCCCCTCAGTGAGTGGTAACAGAAGACTCAATGGCTTTCTGTTACACTTCAGTTTCTGGTATTTTCAAGATGTTTTAGGAAAGGAAAAGCTACCTTACTCTTTGTGCTGTGTTTCCCACATTCTCCAGTCAGGAGGAGTCAGGAATGTGGTTTTCATTTTGCGGGAACGGTCTCTTCATTTTGCATCTTGGAGGAGTATTAGCAGAGTTTGGAGTATCTCCAGATCTCCTTGACACAGCATTTGAGGCTCATTTGGCTGTCCATGCCCTTCGTTCGGCACGTGCGGGGTGCTCAGTGCCCACCTCCAAACCAGGCCGGCCCTGAGCTGCCAGGGCCTCTTTACATCTGCAACAGCAGCTGTTGTATCCCAATATGCAAAAGGATTTTCCTCTCTCTCTCTCCTTCTCTAGCTGTTCCCCGAGCTGGGTTGCAGGGGCTGTCTGAAGCGAAGCTGATACAACTGCCATCTTTCTGGAGAGGGTTTGCCTCTGGAGGCATCTGTGACTTCGAGGCCCGAGGGCCAGGCCCATGGCAGGAGGACTTTGTGGCTGCGTTTGAGGTTAGTGGCCCTCTGAAAGCGCTTGGCCTAGAAAAGAATATCCTAAGAGGGGAGAGAATGCAAGACTCCTTCATTCCTCTCACGTTATTCAGAGGAGATTTGGGTAAACGAACTGGTGCTTGGAAGCAGCATGGTTGCGCTGTTTCTCCCTGGCTTTGTTTTTTATCTAAGGAATTGAATAATTGTTAAAGAAAACACCTCCACTAAATCAGAACGTGATTAAACTAGCTTGGTTGATTCTGCCTGCGTTACATTTGTTAACTGGCTGTTTTCATCTTGGTTTGTGCGCAGTATATTTTGCTAGCACTATTTTTGTTTGGTGAAAGGGTAAGCAGGAGAGAAAATGAACTCTCACTGCAAATATTTAGGAAGAAGGAAAACAGGCTATGTGAGAGAGGGAGATATTTGAGCTATGCGCTTTTGAACGTTGCTGTAATATTTGGCTGTGTTTTACCTTACGTACCACAACACGAGGATTCTCCTCACCAGTAAATAAAAGATTTTCTGCTTCCCTACAGGCTACCTCTTCTTTTCCCAGCAGTTCATAAAGCTGTGGCATGTCAGAAAAAGCCCTTGGTGTATTGATTTGATTTTCCATTAAAAATTAATTGCTTCCTGTTAGATGATGGTGATAAATAATGACCTTTGAAGCACACTGCGGTCTCAAGCATACTTAAAGCTCTTAGCCTTTGGTCGAATGAACTTTTTAGGTATCTGCAAGTCTTGGCTTCACAGAGGTGACCCAGGGAAGAAACCTTTCTGTTGCAAAACACCATATAGAAGTTAACAGACTAGCCACTAATTCTTAACCTTACGTTTGGGTGACTTTAGCTTACAGGTTGTGTATACAAAAGCACCATTGTTGTCCTACTCAAGTTAGTGTCACATCAAGATCTGGCACCTGTTTTATTTCCTTCCATCCTAGAAAAACTGAATTTGGGGTTTATTTTAAAAAACAGCCACTCCACAATAAACAAAACAAGCCCCAGAGTAACACAAAAATCACATGCTTAGTCGAGACATTATTCTGTGGGCAAGTTAAACCACTGTCCAACCAAGTTTGTTCAGTTAATTGCAGCTTGAACACACAGCTGAAAAAATGGCATGTAACATTTAAGCATGCCTTTCCGTGCCCACCCTGCATAAAAGAATAGGCTCGTGGTTTCCTGTTACTGTCAACTGCAGCAAAATGCAGAGAAATTCAGTTATGTTCTTTTCTTATTATTTGGTGTGTAGCAAGTTGTCTTGAGTCTTACTCCAAGCTGTCCAGCAAGTTCTGTCTCTGTCCATGCCTCTCCTGGTTGTCCTTTAGTGGACTGAAGTCTCAGCTGTTCCACATGATTCATTGATATCAGCTCCTGCAGCTCCTTTCATTTGTATCCTCTTCTGTGAATTTACTTTACTGATTTCTTATTTTCTAATATCAGATCGAATTTTGAACCGTTAAATTTATCTCTCTTTGTACTTCTTCTCAATCTCTTTCGTTTTTAATATTACTTTTCAAACACTGCAGAGCACTTTAGAAAACATTAATTAAAGAGCTGATGCAAAATAAATTGATTTCTTACCTGAGCAACATGCTCAGGAGGCAAAAACCTCTGCTTTGTTAACCAGTTTTGCATTTCTCAGTTCTATTCTCCCTGTCTGGTTCTTTTTCTAGTGTCGCTGAAAGCTCTGCGTGCGAACGAAGCAGAGAATGCGAATAGGGAGTGTGGGGTATCCCTAAGGAAACAATTGTCTTTAAGTGTCATAGTGGTAATGTCTTTTCTTTTTTCCCCCCTTTAATTTCTTGTGTCTCTGGATGGCATTCCAGAAAGTCAAACCTCTTCTGCTGCAAATCAGCATCTTTTGTGTAGAGAAGCTGCGTGGTGGCTCCATACGCAATTTGCGGTAGAGACTGCTGGGTTGTGTGCGTGTGAGAGTGGAGGGTAGACAGGAAAATCTGCGTGTAGCACATCAAATTATTATTTAAACAGTTCTGGCAGAATCTGTCAGGGAAAGTAAGATAAATCAGGGTGAAGGCAAAAACAATTGTGTAAGGTAGTTTATACAAAGCAGTTGCCATTATAAATAATAAAGCAAAAAGGCATCCTTTGGAAACTTTCCAATTCATTTTTACCAGTTCTGCCTTAACTGACAATTTTGTAGTGCTTTGTGTTCTCACTCACTGCTCTTCCTTATCTATGGGGAGTCTCTACAAGTACTCTTGGCTTCTTGGTTTGGATCATAAATCCAGACCTTTGTTTCTTGCTCTTGTTTGTTTGTTTTTGGGTTTGCATCCCACATCCTAGGACCTAGTCACTAAGGCTTCGTTCTTTATATAGATCTCTTGGAATCCAAGGCGTGCTTCTAGCCAGAACCATCCCAGCTAAACAGAAACATGAAACCTTGGTCATTAATACACTCTTCTACTGAGCATCTTTGTTCCCAGAAAGAAATAGTTGCCTAAGCCAGAAGCACAGGGTAAGGCTCCGCTCTGACCGGTGTCTATCCATGTGGGCAGAAAAGGGACATTACCTGTGCTCAGTACACCCGAGGGGTTGGGTTATCATTGACCCGCCCACAAGGGCACAGGCTGTCCCTGTGTGCCCTGGCATTGCCCTCCGATGGAGTGTGGTCAGCAGCAGCCTGAAGCAGTCTCTTTTTTCTGATGGTAGCTCCATGAGAAATGGAGCATCAGCTAAACAGCTTATGACAGTTGTGGCAGCAGCCTCTGCCTAGCTGGCACTGGTCTGAGGACCTTCCTTCCTCACAGCACTCTGATAATATGAAGGGAGGAGAGGCCAGGGACATTGTCTTGAAGGACTTTGGGGATGTTATGCTGATGACATGATGTCTTCATAAATCACAGGTATGTGTGAAGGACATCTACGTTTTAAGGAAAAGTGAGACTGCTAAGGAATTCTGAACAGGACCATAAGAAAACATTGGCATCAGCTTGTCATTCAGTTTAGGAGCATGCAAATTATTAATAAAGGCTTTTAAAATCTTGGGCAAAATGCTTAAGAAAATAAATCTTCCTGTCAGGAGTAGTTACAGAAATGCTGTCTCTGATGGCCTGAATTCACTTGGCCAGAGAGAATGCTGCCAATAGCTGTATTTAGCACCAGTACAGCATAAAAGTCCTGCTGTCCCAGACATCTGTCAATACCAGATGAATGGTTTGGTTAAGCGTGGAGAACAGAATACAGGTGAGGTTCTGTTCCCATTGCTGTCAATAATGAAATGCTTGCTGATCTCCAAGGGCAGTGTAATTAATATCTGGGGAAATGTTTAAACCCATGGCATCTTGAAATATTAATTAGTATCTTGAAATGCCTGATTGTTTTGCACATACCTTGCTTCTCCCTTCTGCTTGCGTTGGGATAACGGTCTGATTATTTAAGTCTGAGAAATGGCATAGATAATATCACTGTTTTAATTCTAGGACAAATATTAGCCAATCCTAATTTAAAAGCATTTATCTCCTAAACCGAAGGGTAAGTGATAGTTTAGGTACTCAAGCAATGTGATATTTCCCCTGTAATTGGACAAAACCAGGGAGTGGCGTTTCTCTTGATACCGTGAAATGCTTGCCAAACAATTAGCAAAATTTAGCCTCCAAATTATATTCATTTCTATTTGAAAATGTTGTGTTAACTTCAGTACAGAGTTAGCAATCTGTAAAAGAATGGATATTCATCTCCCTCCTTTGTTTAGAAAATATCAACTACTGAACTTGTTCTACAGTTAAAAAACTTGATTGCTTCTCAAAAGGACAAGTCTGTAATAGGATTTGTTAATCTAGGTACCTATTTCTCTACAAATTATTCTTTATTAGTTAATTTTGGGAAACTTAATCACCCAGTACTTTTGGGATTTTTTAAAACTCTCTTTCAGTATCCATCAGGTGCCTAAAGCATTGCCTTTCAGCATCCACCAGGTAATACATGTCATGGACATGGGTGCCTGAACTGAGCGCTAAACTCTTCCCTCAAACTCAGGCCTGTGGATGGAGAAGTTCCTCACAACCCTTTTCCAAGGAGGTGGATTGGATCCTAGCTACCTTCAAATACAGGGTCATCAGAAAGTCCAAAGGCCCAAGCTGAAAGTGGCTTGGGCCCAGATTTGTCCCTCTGGACTGAAGAGATTATGTGGCGGTGCTGAGAGACAAAGAAGCTGCAGCGAGGAGAAATGAAGGCTCTGTTGACACATGGCAGATGTGTAATTTTAATTGGTTAAAACAAAGCTAATCCATGGGGGACATCTTTAGTGTGGCCTTTGGGATTTTGCTTTTTTCCTCCTTCTTGCCTATGCCGTAGTACCGGGCAGCCTTGCTGCCTCTGGCGTGAGAGTAGCTCGGGGTGACTTGAGGCCGTCCCCAGTGGAGCAGCTGTTGAGCTGGAAGAGGAAGGCTGCTGCCTGCCTTTCAAGGGCCATCTCCCTTGCTGCGAAGCAGCGCTGGCTGTAATATGCTTGCAGCTCTGGTGGTGACAGCCTGATATGATGGAGAGCAATGACAAACAGCCAGGAGGTGATGGGAATAGCTCTTGCCTGTTGTGAAAGGAAATGCTAAAAGCCAAAGAGCAGCACTGCCTAGGAGGACTCCCCTGTGACAAGTAACTCGAGGTCCACCTCCACTTGGAAACCAAAGTAATGTAATATTAAAGAATGTGCTGTACCAGCTGGAAATGCAGTTGTAGCACTGCTGAGTCTGAGTGCTCCAGGACGAGCCTGAATCCTCCATTACCCTGGCTCATGGCTGCCACAGCTAAATGACGTCAGCTTTGCCGTGGCCAGATCTAATGAGAGGACAACCGGGGTTGTGCTTGAACACAAAATATTGTTCTGGGGCTGTTTGTTTTCGGCCAGGTAACTAGTGCATAAAGCGATGTCCGTAAACAGCTCAGTCTTGCTTCTGCTAGCATCAATCTGTCATTGACTGCAGTAGGATTTGGGCTGCAAGGTGGTTGGCGTATGTAAACAGATTTCTATGGGATGTTTGGTATCACTGTTACCCTTCAGGTAAGAAAGTAATTGAGTTGAGAACACTGTGGCTACAGCAGCCTGAAATCTCTGTGTTTAAGAGCACTCTTCAGAGCTGGACTGAGAGAAATGAATGACTGTGCCCCATTTTCTGAGCAGCTAGTCCTATCGCCTAGCCAACACAAACACATTGCATAAAACATATGTGGATTGTGAGAAGCTGGTAGAAAACTAGTTCAGGAGTTTCCATCCTTGCAACTTGTTTGTCTTCCATTCTTCTGTTATTTTCATGACTAGACAAATTGGTCTGGACGCCTCAGTTTCTACTCAATGAAACTTCAGTACTCTGCAGGAATTCAGTAAACCAGAAACACAGCTTGGCGCTTAAGAAGTTGCTTCCATTTTGAGAATGTGTTTCTAGAGAAGTAGGGTGTGAGTAGATGTGGGTAGTGAAAGAAATGGCACCAACCATTGCAGTCTTGATTTCTGAAGGCATTTCCTGAGTTATTTTAAAGGTTTTACGTATGGTTACCGAAACCTTAACTCTGATTACAAACTGCCTTGTTAAATGAAAGTTATTAAGCCTGGTCGTCTTCATCACTTCATTTTGCTCACTTGAAGTGCTTAAATAGCTTGCGTGTTTTGACCTGAATTTGCTCCCTGAGACTAAGACACATCCACTTCTTCCATGAAAAATGAATACAAAACAGCTTTACCTGCTCTTATTTGCACATCATGTCATCTTGTACTTGCTTTGGTTTGCTCATATATAAGTGTATGTGTTTTGTATATACATGTATACTCCGTACTTTTTAATTTTCTATTTAGTGATTTTCATGGAGAGAGTTTACATCTTATTTTCTAGGGTGGACTAAAGAATGATTTTTCCCCATATGGACAAAAATCAAATGGGTTTTATCCTAAATTAGAGGTTGCATTTATGTATTGGCAAAGTAAAGGCACATAAAGAACGTCATGCAGGACATTTACTCAATAGATTCCAAAATACAGCTAATAAATATTGTAGACGTTAACAATAATCTTCCAGAAAATGATCGTAAATGAAGTGAAAAACAGTGTGCTTATAAAAGAGACCCCAAGGTAGCCGTTGTTTATGTGCTACCAATTTACGCTGACTTCTGTGCTGCCACTTCTTTCTCTATGCAGTCGGTCGTTACCACAGAAACTGCAACAACACGTGGCGCTGGGAGAGATAAAGCTCCTTCATTAAGAAAGACAATCGTGAGCATAAAATTCTCTTCATCTTATCCCTGCTGTTCGAAGGGTGAACAACGCTGGTATGTCACAGGCTCATTGCAAATAATGAAAATTGTAGGGAAATGCTTTTAGTTATGCCCATTTGAACACCTCGCAGGTTTTACTGAAAGCTTGTCTTTGTGCTGCCGTTGGATTGGAAACAGCCCCACAATGTAGAGATTGAATGGAGCATGGATGAACTGGGACAGAATTAGCCACCACCTCCAGATATTATTCTATGAATTAAGGGGAACATGTTTTGATTTTTCCACAGGAGCTAAATAAATATGCATTCAGAAGCTCTTGTGCAGGTCAGTCCTGAACAGCGGGTTTGAGACTATCTGGATTCAACTTCCATGAGAGTGCTGGTAGAGGTGAAAAGGATCTAATTCACCTTCATCTTTTTCCTTAGGGCGGAACAAGACGTTGCCTGCAGACTAAAAACCCATTGAATTTAGGGAAATTTGTGGGTGCAGAGGTTGTAGTGAGATTGTGTCCCCATGACAATACAAGGGTGGACAGGAGCTCCCTCGAACAAGCTGGGCTTAAGGAACGGAGAAGAAAAGTGGGCACTATGCAGGAACCACTCCCTACAGGAGCATCTCTGTATTTCCATTTGTGCTTTTGGTGCTTGCTGGCTTCCCTTATCTATTTGTAGCAAATGATGGGCACCAAATGTGCCTCAAAGGATCATTCTGATTCCCACTCATGTGATATGGAGGACAGAGTTGTGACACCGAGGGTGAGCAGTGTTGGCTCGCATACCTGCTTGCTGTCAGCACCAGCTTTGCCACCGAGGCATTAGAGATCACAGTTAAAATATAGGTAGCTTCAAGAAGCCAGTATTCTTTTTTGGTTACAATAAGGTAATGGAGAAGTAGATTCTTACTGTCAAGAGGGAGAAATGATAATTCTCACCCTAGTCTCACTGTTAAGTATCCTGTGAGATGCTAACGCCCTTCACTTTAAGAATTGGGCTTGAGGTAGCTCAACTTCTTTTTAGGAAAATGATATAGTAGATTGTATAAGCTGCACTTTGGCATGATAAACTTGCATGGATACCAACTAATTTAGGCAGAGCTCTACCCCTGAACTGCTCTAGACCTCTGCTTGATGTTGTTGTATAGCTTTAAATGAAGACATTGCCATCAATCAGCCTGTCACCTACCTCACTACACACTTGTATTAAATGATTTTACTATCAGTTAAGATGGAGCACACCAGTGAGTGGCATATTATAAGTGTCTAGAGAGATTAGATACTGAAATCAGATGGATAACATCCAGGCTGCAGCACTGGGTCTCTGAACTCCCAGTATTGTGGTTGCCAATGCGTCCTGCTTCAGTCAGATAAAACCTAAAGCTGCACTTCCTCACCCGTTCCCCTTAACAGAGGGTGCGAGCTCGAGGTGTGTAAAGTCAGCCTTCTGAGAAAGCCACAATAACTGTGTGCACTGTATAAGCCACGTGGCATCCAATTCTTCTGTAGACATAGTGTAGCACTTCTCAGTATATGCCTGAATCCATCAGATGCCTTAGCAAGCTCAAACCCTTTCTGTTTTCAGCTTCATAAACCAGTAGCTTGCCAATCTGTTTTTCCTTGGAGTGGTCCTTGACAAAAGATGATTTTAAAAAAAATAATACTTGAAGTATCAGTAAAAACTGGTTAGCTAAGAGATCTGAGAGCTGACGAGATCCAAGATGACAGCCATCCTTGGGAAAGTATCCTGCTCCCTGGGAAAATTCATTTTAATGTGTTGGAATAGCATGGGATTTAAAACTGGATACGTGGGCATTAATGTGCTGCCTTAGCTTCTGTCTTCTTTTGATAGGAAAACATTCTGCTGAGGAAAAGGTATGGTATATAAATAGCCAATAAAAGTAAATATAGCTACAGGTATTGAGAAATAGCATTTAAATGCCTGTCTCCACTGGTGTTACTCTTTTCTTACAGAGGAGCAAAAGCTTAGGAATATGCAAAGGGAAAACTGGGTTGGTTGGTGGCCTCTGATAGAGGAGGCCAAAGGCCTTGCTGCAAGTGGCTGGCTGTGGAGTATGGCACACAACTCTTTCAGGAATGCTTTGGACATGTTCAGAAACTTCACAGTGTTTCTGCGCTCCCCTCCTCTCTTGAGGGATTACTCTCTCGTTCGTGTCCTCAAGCATGACCGGCTCTGTTGACTAACATGGCACAGCTTTTATTTTCATTGCAATAGCAAAATATCCCCCCTGCCCCCTCTCCAAAGGTGGGTCTGGCTCACTTTGCCTGGTCTCTCTCTGTCGGTGGCTGCGCTGCTCAGCAGCCCTTGGCCTCCTCCCCAGGCGTGGTCACGAGGGGATGGGGACTAGCCTATGTCCCTGCCTGCATCTAGTAAAGTCTGGTAGTATGTTTGTTTGTTTTCTAGAGATCCAAGACCGGCGTTCAGGGAAGAAGAACAAGATGTTGTGACAGGTGCCAATCTGCCTGGAAAATACTGAGCCCTTGCTACCCTTTTGAGGGAGAAGAAATACTAGTTTTTAGAGCAGTGCCCATTGGAACGAAGCACAGCACAGGTACTCCTGGATTTAGTATTATTTGACCTGTTTAGACCTACTTACAGTAGTGAGTCTGGTGAAATCTGATTTTTTGGTTTGTTGTTTGTTTTTTTTAAGGAGTGGGAGGCAGGATTCTTTTCTCATTTCTAATGATTACTTTTGAATAGCTTGAGAAAAAAGTAGGATCTTTCTGTGCCTCGGTTTGCACATTTTGAGAGAAAATTGGAAGAATACTTGCACATGTCTCTAGAAGTACTGAAAGGATCAAGTAATTTTGTGGAGTATTTTGAATGTCTGAGAAAGAGATGCTATGGACAAACAAAACAATATTCTCTTTGCATAAACACTAAATGTAAGAGTTCAACAGTTATACCTAAGGTAATCTAAACCTCATCCTCGACATTTATAAATCCTCCTCTTTTTTGGCTATTCTTATAGGTCCTATTTCTGAAGATACTCATTGTTGGCAACTAGGAGGCAAATCACTGGAATTTAGGGATGTTCAGCCCTGATGCCAATTATTTTTCTTTATCACAGTTCAGAGTATTTTCTTTGAGCTCTATGTAGAAGCCGAAGTTCTCAGCTGGAGTAAAAGCAGGTAGCTCTGTTCAGCTGAACATCTCTATCCCTATTGGTATTAGCTAAAGGTCATGACAATATCCTGATGTACCAATGTCTCAGTTTGCAGAGTGAAAGCTATTGCTTTCTGTTTTCCCAGCAGTTAAGGTACTGCAGAAGAAACAGGCTTCCAAATTCTACTGGTCATCTGTCAGATGGTTTAGAGTTCATCCTGTTCTGCTAATACACAGCATTTGTAGTGCAGGGTCTGGAGAGGGAAATATTAATAAGAGTAAACTGAACAACCTCCTGGTTGCCAACATCAGCAGAGGCAACTGGCTCCTACTGCAGGGCTTGCCTTCTATGATTTCAGAATAAAATCCTTGCTTTAGGGCTTTAACTCCTGCTGACTGTCTGAAATGCAGCTGCTGTGCTGCTGAACTACCTGAAAAATCCTATCCTATGGATAATTTCAGGCTGTCGGCAGCAAAAACAATAGCAGGCAAAGAGACTACAAAGAATGGGTTAAATCACAGACTTCCTACCTCTTCGGTATTCCTGGATAATAATCCACCTACAGTGACTCTACACTGTGGGTAGAAAATGCCTACCTCTTTTTAAACATAATTTATGCACTCCTTTGCCTTTTGAAAAGGATAGACACCAGCCAGATAGAAGACTGCTCTGCTGCATTAGGGCTCAAAATTAACCAGCAAAATGTGTGCCTGATGTGCAAGTCAATCTGCCAAGTCATAAACATTACCAAAACCACATTTGATTACAGCATGTATTTTTAAAGTCTGCTTTTTGGCTATCTAGCTTTAGCAAACACCCCTTCTTCCAAGCTGTGCTAAAAGGACAGGGATACATATGCTGTTAACCGGGCACAATATGAAATCTGCCATAAACTGATTTCCCCAGGGAATTTCTTTCTGCAAGGGCTGTGTGCTATGAGGCAGTGTCTCCCGGATGATTCAAAGTGCCCTTGACTTGATCTGCAGTAAGCAGGAAGGAAGGTGCCTGAGAGTTTCTCCTGTGATGCAGTGGTGGCATCTGAGGAGGCTGAAAGTGTGAAGGAGACTTAAAAGGAAGCTCATTCCTCTTTTCTTTTTTTTATTTTTTTTTTCCTCCCTTATGAAAGAAAAGTTCTTGGGTTTGGACCTGAAGGGGTTGGTTGGTGAGAAGTTTCAGCTTTTGAAGTAAAATTGAGACCTAGAAAATTCTACGGTGGTTGCATAAGTATTGAAATGACGACTTTGCTCAAGCTTGAAAAGCAAGCAATTGACTGGGGAACATATTTCTCATATAATTGCTTTCTGACCTTTTTTTTGTTTTGCTTTGTGTTTTGATTAACTTCACGTTAATTATAATCAGTGAACACTGGGGAAGAGAGGGGGTTTTTGTTAAAATTCCAGCAGCTTTCCCTTGTTCTTCCATTCGGAAGAGGAGTAATTCATGGTACCTTCAGGAATTACTCCAGAAGAAAAACAGGGAGGTCAAATCTGACACTTTTGATCCCTTGAATTAGGCAAGCAGGATAGAAGCAATTTCAGGCCTTCCCTGTACGGCGTAAAGAAACAAAACCACGGTAAATATGAGTTAGAATTATTTCCTCAAAAACAGTGCATTTTTTTGAGGAACACGATGGTCCCTGAGCAATATCAGAGGCACCCAGCTGTTTCTGCTCACCTGTAACAAGAATTACAGACTGTTACAGTGCAAGGAGGCACCAGCAAGTGAGTCTTGTGCTGCTCACATATCTCCAGCACCCTCTGTGCTCTGTATCCTAGTCGAAGGGGATTTTCAAAGCAGATATGCGATTCTTGGATCATCCGCCTTGCTCCTTGAGTACTTCTGGAGAGTAACTCGGTTACTCTCTGTCCCAATGTACTGCCAGTGATAGAGGAGGTCCAAGTGTCATTCTGCTGTGTCTGTTCTGAGTTCTCTGTCTCTCATCCTGATCTGTGATAGTAGCTCTGCCACATCTGGCTGAATGTTTCCTCAGAAAGTGAATGGCTCGTCTTCAGTCCCTGGCTGATGCCTTTGTGTCAGAGGTCTGGTAATATAAAGATGATCCTGGAGATAAAGCCAACTCAGCTGAGAAGAAGGTGACTGCCCCCAGTGGGCTTTGTGCCTTTCAGTGACTGCTCAGGGAGCTTCAGCATATGTCAGGCTTCAGCATATACAGCATCTGCTCTGGCATCTTACTCTACTGTAGAGTGCTGGTCTTCTTGGAAGAGGCCCGCTTCGCTAGACACAGCTCTCAGCTCATACTTAGCCTGCCTGTTCTGGGAAGGCAACGTGTTTTCTGACAACAGACAAGGTAAAACTCAAGGGTTCGTTCTATTGCCACTTCAGGGCTGATGTATAACTTGCTGCTTCAGTCTGGAATCTCTATTCACAATACTCGGATTATGGAGATGATGGGTTATTTCACTTAGACTATTTTCTGGCTTTATGAGGTTGCTGCACACTGGGAACAGTTAAAATGTAGGGTGCAGTGAAGTCTGCTAGTGCTTTAATTTTATTAAGTTTTGGTTTAAAAGGTCTGTTTGGGGATATACGTATTCTGTTTTTAAACTTTGTAATTATTTAATTAAAATTATTTGATAGACCTGTCAATAATCTGTTACGCACATTCTACCAGGTGTGTCTTGCATTAGTTTTTCATTTGAAAGAGCAAAAAGTATCTTCTGAATTTTTAAGTGTTGTTTAAAAAGGTTTTGTAGATACAGTGCTAAATATTCCTAAATTTTACCTCCCTGATCTACAAAAGCTTTGCCTTCTCATTTCCCGTCAATCTTATTGAGGAATGCTGAATAATCAGAATGAAGCAAAGCTAAGATTGCCTTATGATCCCTCTGATTTATTTTGAGAACGACTTTAGTTCTTTCTGTGTCGAAAAGATGTCCTCACTTCACCTGCTTAAAGCAAACATGATACTGGAAATTCAGCCAGTTTCTCCGATTTATCTCCAAATTACTGTGCAAACATTAATTAGTCTCCACAATACCCAGAAGAGGTAGATAAATAATGTTCTATTATCTTGATTATAGATGTAAATCACTATCAAGAAGTTGCGACTTGCCAGAGGTCACATTTGAAGTCAGATCAAAAGTTGGTGAGTTCCTGTGCTTCCTACACAAGAGCGTACCTCTTCTGTCTGCTGCCCAATCTCGCCTTGTTGCTTCCGCTCCATCACTGCATCTGCCACTGAACCTTAAACATATATTCATCTTGGAGCCCACAGTGAACAGAAGACATTA
>WEIS01094769.1:2693-21846 GCA_013389965.1 Todus mexicanus
TTCCTAGATGTAATTTCACCTTGATCTACCCTCTTCACCATCTACCAGAGCTTGTGTTTGTTAGTCTTCTAAACAGGCTGTAAAGTCCACCTTGTAATTTTTTCCTTCTTTCTAGCATTTAAAGACTGAAAAATCAGAGGCATTATTTCAGTATACCAATCCTACTAAAAAATATGGGAAACCAGCAGTGTTGTGGGTTTTGCTGTGAATATTAAATACTTTCATTAAAATTTCCTACAGCACCCTGAAGTATTGATGCAAACCTGAAGTCGATACGTACAATATGTAATGTTCAGTAGCTATTAATGGTCTCTGGCTTACCTGCTATGTATCTGATTATGAACTGGTGTTCCCAGTGCCATGCATAGCAATTTTAAATGAAGTTCGTGAATAATTTTTTTCTGCTCTACACAGAGGATGGAAAATACATCATCCCTCCCAATGTATGTGTGTCTCCCCTTCCCTTTCCTGGCAGCCTTTGAAGGAGATATACTTCAATGCTGCAACTCAGGAGCTCCTCTTGCCCTCCTTGGTCACTGAACAGTTCACAGGAGAGTAAGGTTCTTGCCTCTACAGGTGACTCCATACTGCTAGTTTACCTTCTTTGTGGCAGCCCAAGGAAATCCAAAAGAGCTTGTGATGGCTTTCTTTCCATTTCCCACGTATCTGGAGGCTGGAGAAGAAGGTTACAGAGAAGAAACTGCAAATCAGCAGCCCATTGCTTGTTCCCATTCTCTGCAAGTCTCAGCATAGAGTGGAGCATCCATGGCTCTGTCCCCTCCTCATGCCCACCTGGTAAAAACTCCAGGATGCAGATGCTGGTTATACCATCTGTCCCCTTAGGCAAGACCTTGTGGGGCCTCTACCCCTTAGGACACCAAAATGTTGCACAGAAATGGTTTGGGGATGTCTCTTATTTAGTTTCTTAGAAATGCTCATATTTTCACCTTTGAAGAAAATACCTTTATGGAGGCAATTCCCATCCGTTTCTGCCTGTTGTCCTTTAATGGTGCCACCACTTTGTTGGCTCTGGGGTTTTTGTTTTGTTTTGTTTTTAGTTTTTACATTAACAACCTTGTCTTTTGGGCTTTGTATTCATACTTCTTGCTGTATTTCCCCCCCCCCTAAATATGTGCTCTGACTTTGTTTTCTTTATCTAACTTATGTCCATCTTCTTCAGCCCTGTGCTATGCTCTAATTTTTATTCCTTCCTGTTTTTCTTATCCATGTTGAGTTGAAAACAGTAACATGACCTGACAATTTTTGCGTCATTCCAAGGTTTTTATGTACTTCCATAAATCTCTTCATTACCTCTTTATTGTTTTGTCTTATATAGGTTTTAGTTTTCCTTCTACCTTATTAGTCTGGGGATCAATTTTAGTCCACTATATTTTATTAGTAGTAAGGGGAACAAAACATCTCCTTTTTTTTTATTGGTTTGGCACCATCTTCAAATTACCCTTTCTGTCTGTTTGTCTACCTCTCTTCTTCCCCTAGAGAGTCTGCTTTATGTCAGACCTTCTGCTGGTAGTGAATTGGGTTTGATTTCATCAGGCGATAGGCAAAAGTATACCCCACTGCAGAGGAAGAAGTTGTTTTCAGCTGTTATTCTGTTCTTTTTTTTTTTTTTTTTTCTTTTTTTTTTTTTTTTCCCCTAGCTTGGGGAGCGTAGAATGAGCTGAGCCACCATTACTCTGGGGATTGTGAATCTTTCTTTCCTTCCATTAAATTTGGTGGCTAAAGCTGAAGGCTTGTCTTAAAGGAGGATTTATTTTAGTCATACTGGTCAAATTTTGCTGGTATAATTAAACAGCTCTACCATTGTCACAAAACCTCCCATGCACAGACACGACACTTCTGGAGTGACACGAATTACATCGGGAAGAAAACTGACCATCTCCCCTGGCAGTTATTGTATCTACAGGGGTGTACTCCTGTAGGAGGTTTTTCTAGTCTAATTTTATTACGATTCAAATCACATCTTGTCCCAGAATTTCCTGTCTCTCCCATGTAAACAAGCCTGAAAGTAGCGATCTAGACCTTCAAGCTGCTATTTAATTCAGAGCAGCTCCATTAAAGGCATAGAACCATGACTATTTGAGGATCTTGACCCAATGATTTTAGATCTCTCTCACGTTATATAACTTCGATTTTTGGATGATAGTGCCTATTGAATAAAATTAGGTTTTGTACAGCAAATTTTAAGACCTCTCTGGACATCTTTAAGTAGTTTACAAAAAAAAAAAAAAAAAAAGCAGTGAGCTTGGAGCAATATTCTCACTCCGTAAGGGTTAGCAGTAGACATTTTATCACTCAGCAATAATGCAAGATTTTCTGTCAATGTTGAAATCTATTTTATTGAAAAAGGATCTTGGCAAGGACTCTAGGAATTGCTGCAGAGTCTTTCAAAGTGACATTATAAGAGGATCTTGGTTCTTTGGGCCCTTTTATCGCATGGAACATCTTATGAAATACTCTCTGTGAAGGGCCAAAGTAAAATGTTATCAAAGCAGCCTAACAATTTTATATGTCCACTGGTTGTCCATTTGCCCCAGTAGGAAATAAGCTGTGCATGGGACAGAAGAAAGAGAAAGTAGGTCTGCAAGTGCAGCACAGAGGCAAATGTTAAAATAGGTCAGAAGGTAACGTAATGTCACATGGAAAGGCATTAGTAGTTAAATATAAATTATTTTCTATTAAAGTAATTTAATTTCTGATTTTGGAGGCAGAGAAACATATTATAAAATTTGAAGATTAATACCTGAAGTGCCTAAACTTACTACAAACCCAATCCAACTTTCCTCCTGTGTCAGTGGCATTTTATTTGCTTTTGCTCAATAAATAACAGATTTGGATCAGTAGTGAAGAATAGAATCAATTTTGTGAAACTATTGTAATTTTCCTCATGTTAATTTCCTTAGCAAAATATTGAAACAAATGCACAGTTTGTAAGCCTTCAAGTAGCCCCTGATACACCTTTGATACCCCACCGTGTTCATACCTACTCACAGGACTACTCTGGGCATTGTGTTCAGCTATGTTCAGCGTATTTCCCCATCTTGTGCCTTTTTTGAACCTGACATTTTTAATATTGAATTTCTGCAAGCAGCTGTTCAGGTGATTTCGGGCTGGCACCCCCAAAATCTCCAGGCTGTCCCTGCCTGCTGCCGCCTGCCAGGGGAGTCGGAGTAGCAGGCTGCACTGCCAGAGGACAAGCGGGTGTTGCTGGCAGCCATGCAGGCAGGGTTGCATATTTAACTCTAAGATTTCTACTGCATTAAAAAAGGCTCCAAGCGAGGGGAGCAGGATCAATAATTACAAATATTAAAAGTGGTGCCTTCTCTCACTTTCCTACCTCTTTCCCCTTCTTTGCCTACAGGACACGAAGCATCTGAATCCTCCAGATGATTGCTCATGCATTTACATTTTCATTTGCTTGGTTTATAGCAAGATTGTTCCAGCTTTTGGGAGGGGCAGCTATCAAAGACGTACAGACACTGCCATTGTGTTTTATTGTTCCAGTCCATTTTTTCCTGTGAATGCAGGTGGGAGGTTTTCAGTGGGTTGGTTTTGTGGTTTTGCTTTCTCTTTCTTCTAAGCGTTTATAACCCTTTTATTGTCAGTCTTCAATCATTTTTGATAGATCAATGTATTTACTTCAGTGATGGTTCATCCTACAGTTGTGCTTGTATTTTTCTTCTTTTTTTAAAATATTTATTTATATGAGTTATGAGTAGGTTCAGTGGGTTGTATCTCTGCTATAACTCATCGTGTGAGGATTAAGTCACTTGATCTTGCCCTAATACCTGTTTATTTAGAAGGTCTGCTTTCAAATCTACTTGTTCTCCCATTTTTTCCTGGGTAGCCTTTGAGCAATTAAAAATGCAATTTTTTGGTTCATAAATGCTGTTCTCAGAAATCCTAAGTACAATTGGTAATGTTTAATTTACGTTCAACTGTTTAGAGGGAAGAGCCCTATGAAACTGCTCCAGTAGACCCCAGAGGTCTAGAGGGTTTGGGGAGTAACTTATTAAAGTGGTGTTGGATGATAACATTTACTCAGGCGACTCAGAAACGAGACAGGTTTGCAGGACTCCTGAGGTCTTTAGCCACACAGCTGTGACCAAACCAAAGAGGAGACATTCTTGAGTCTATGTCTCACTCGTGTCCTTGGACAGCCAGAGACAGTCATTTAATGCAGCTGTGAAGAGAGCTCAAATGTGTGCATTGCTCATGTGGGAATAAGATACCACCATCAGTGTGGTATGCTGCACCCTGGCTGGATGTTGGAAGGCGGAGGTGGGTGAACAGGACCTTCTGCTCCTCAGTGAAAGAGCACATCCATGGAAGGGAAGAGAACTAAATGCACTCCTCTGCCCTCAGGGATTTTGCTTGTTTTGGGATACAGTGTTGTACGTGCCATTTGTTATACAATTGCCCCCATCTCCCTCCTCAAAAAAGGGAGCAGCGAAAGAAGCGCGTTTGTTACAACCGATAACATGTACAAGGTGGTAACTGGAAAATAGGTTAACTAGGTAGTGCTTTTACTTACATTACTGTTTGAAACATGATCTGTGACTTATGACTGCACATTAAATATTGGGAAAAATCCCTGAATGTGCATGGATTTCATTGAGGTTTAATAATTTAAACCAGGTGAGCGTATGAGCTGTTTGCAGGATGTTACACCCGTAGTTGCCTTACCAGAGGCGTGTGCGTCCTGTTTTTCACTATGTCCATTTTTAGACTGACATAATTTGCCACATTATGGAAGTCGTGACTCAACTACTTCCCAGCAGCATGCTGTCCATTTCTAAACAGCAGATTTTCCTGGAAGTCATTACTTTGGAGTGTCATTGTCAGCCGTACACATCACTCCTGTTCTTCTCACCCTTTGTCGTGCAGATTTGCCCATTGTTGTTAGCGAGGATGTTACCACTGATGCACAAGCTATCAGGTTTTTCCATTCTTTTCTTTCTTTTCTATCTCTGTTGAATTGCAGTTTCCTTTGTCTTCTGTGTGGTGCATTGAAAGAGATTAGGAAATTTATCAGGGTTATTTTTAATGTTGGTTGTTGTTTTTTTTTAAGTCCGGCACAGCACAGATTGAATTGATTCGGGAAAATTTCCTGGAGCTGTAGTGGTTTTTACTATTAAAAATATTTTTATCATTGCAATTTTTCTGTAAGAAAATGCATCTATTTTTTCCTTTCTAGTCCTATAACAAAGCCCTGCTTTCTAATGTTTCCACATGGTCAGATATTAGCCATTTCCCAAGATAATTTAGTTTGGTCATGTGTACAGCTAGCATTTTTATTGTAAAGAATTTGCTAGTGGTTTCATGATAAATGCATAAAGCATTGGGGAATGACTTTTATTTGGCTTAGTGTGCATTTAATAATGCATTAACAAAATTAAATGATTTTGTGTGTATGTGTGTAGATCTCAAGAATGTATAGAAAAAGTACACATTGCCATAGGTATGCAAGGATTTTTAAAATGAATCTTTCCTGTGTGCATTTTGTATGCTGTAGCATAAAAAAGTACATTCCCAGGAGCTCAGTAGGTGGTTACTATCATTTTTTCCTTTGTTTCAACATATTTTCTTAAGGCAGATCAGGAAAGAAAAGCAAGTCACAATGATTGTCTCCTTCATGTTTTGTCTGACAAACCTTTACTTGCCTGAGTGAGACTGTCCAGTCTGTTGGCTGGGATCTGTGTCTGTAGTGCACGCAAACAAGATTAATGGGTTTCCCATTGCTTCCCACTTAGGAAACCCTGCTTTCATTTGCTTAAACTTCAGATACCTTCAGGCTGGTAGCTATGACCAAGGCGAAGTGTTTTGTTTCTTATTCAACACAACCATCTATGCATGTGTAGTTATGCCCAACTCAGTTTGGCTTGCTCATTTCATCATGTTATGTTTATGATGGACAAAAAAAATCAGTATATTGAGTCCGATTTATCATCAAGGAAGTAAAATTTTTGAATATTAAGACTATTATTTCAGAAATGCTTGTGTCTGCTTTAACATAAGGAAAGCAAAGGAATAAAAAGTGATAGTGTGCAATATATTGTAACTCTCTCATTGATTTAAGATTAAAATGCCAGTAAGAAGGAGTAGGCTGAATAAAAATTATGTATATGTGCATTTCAGACACATGCAAAAATAAAATATTGTATTGTCCACCACTGCTGATCGTATTTACAGGAGGCACATGAGCTGTCTTGCCTATGAAGAAATAAAAGATAAAGTGCAGAATTAAAACAAACAGAAACAGCGTACTGATTTTGAATGTCTCTGTTCTGAATGCCTCTTTTGAAGATATGTATGAGGACATGACTTTTCAGCAGATAGAGATACGCAGTGTTTTCTGAAAGCCTTTTCTTTCCTTCGGGGCTAAAGTGGCCAACTAAAACAGGAGATGTGAAAAACTCTAGTCACACTTGAGTCCTGGCCATGATGTGTAAAGTATATATGAGATGAAGGTTGCACAAATGCAGACTTATGAGTGACTTTTCTCTGTACCCTAATGTCAGGTCTCAGGGAGGAAATATAATACAAACCTCAGAAATGCTTTATGAGAGGCAAAAGTCATATCACACTGGTTTTGTTTTAGTCACTGTGAAGTGTGTTCGCTTATATGAAGTTTAGTGATGGGCATGTAACTAGCAACTTTATTACACTTCTGTTTTTATTATAGTCAACTTGTTTTATAGCTTGCAGTATCTTGCGATGTCATAGTATCACAAATTATATTTAAATCCTTTGACCTCCTTCCTTTTTCATTTTCTCCGTATGGTCGCACATATGCTCTCCTCATTTTGTTCCCTGTCTCTGAGTTTTCCATGGAGCCTGCACCATGACACGTGCATGTTCTCTGGCTTTCTGGGACACTGACAATCCTCTCTGGCTACACAGCCACCCATTCGGATGAGTCCCCTCTGCTTTGCTAGAAAGCAGCCCTGTGCCACATGCCCTCTTCTCTGTGTTCTCTCAGCCACATTATATGATGTAGCATCACAGTCATATCCCTCATCTTCTTCAAGTGTGCTGCTTTGTCTCCAATTTATCTTGTATGAAATGGCAGTAGCCCTGCCTGGGTAATACTGCCTGTTGTTTCCCAGAAACTGCTTACCTGTCTGTCAAGAGAAGCTGCTTTAGAGCCTCTGACTGGAAATCAGGATAAGCGCTAAGCACATCCCTCTCCTTCCCTTACATGGGAAAAAAATGGAGAAAAGACTACCCTTTTTTATCCCAAGTAACATTGTCTCCTTATCCTTCTCAGCCATCTTGTAGTGTATTTCTTTTTTTCTTTTTTGTTTTCCACTGCATTGATGAAAATGGGTAGCACTGTTCAATATTAGTAATAGACTCATACAAATCCATACAAGTGCACAGTGTGTAGATGGTTGCAAGTAAAGTTTGGAGGCACAGAAAGTTTTGCTCTCTCCCAAATGTAGCCTTCCCTAGAAATAATAATCCAGTATTCTGGAAATAGTAACCTGATGGTTTTTTCTCTCAGGGTATGTCAAAGGAGAACTTGGTAGTGAATTAGGTGCAAAGAGCCCAAGATGAGACTGCTCTCACATCACATCTCACAAACCCACAGAAAGGCCGGGTACAGAAATATGCTGAAACCCACAGGAAATGTCTGCTGCACCATCACATGAGGTCAGTCAGGCATACCATGCTTTAACGAACACAGACAAAACAAGCTTTGGGGAAAATGTCACAGTCTAAACACGGGTAACAAAACACAGACTAATACAGTCCGAGCTTGGTGGGAAACACCATGGGAAAAGATTTAGAAACCTCCTTCTGGCCCTCTTACAGAGATGAAGAGCTATGAGTGCTTTCTGCATCACCCAGTAGCAGTAGTACTGCACACACAGGCAGGAAGAGCAACTAGTTTCTTACAAATATCACAGTATTTCTCATTTCCAGTAGCATCCTGTAAAAGCAGTACCTTGTTTACAGCTTCCATTTCGCATTAATGAAGTGGAATACTGATGTAGCTAATCAGTGCTAGTGGTATGATGCAAGCACGTGGAGCAGTAGTGACAGTGGTGGCAATCATCTAAGCCCAGTTTCCAGGATAAAAATAAATCTCAGCAGCTCTGGGAAGCGGCAGCTCCCCAGCTGCCAAGGATCACAGCCTGGGACCCCACAGCTCCATACTGCCCTGGCACCCAGCTTCTCCCACTGCCCACCCAAAGCAAGAAAAGAAATGATCCCGTTATCCTTGTCCATCCCCTTTACTGCTTCTCTTCCCAATGCCTGAACGTGGGGCATGACTTTTTGCAGTTGTACTTGGATCTGGACTCAGATTTCCTCAGAAAACCAAATGGACATAGATTGCCAAATATGCTTGTATAATTCAGAAGTGGGTTCTGTGGTGGGGGGTTTTTTGTTTGGTTTTTTTTTTTTTTTTTTCTTTTTCCTCTTCATGGCACTTTGTGAGCTTAATTTAATCCCTGTCATTCCTTATATGTGGGTAAATGTCATCTACTTCATTTCATGAATGAATTAACACAGCCATGCAGAGCCTGTATCTCCCGCACTGCTCGCTTGGAAGGGGGAAGGGATTAGTAAATGTATGTGACTCCCTCAAGTTGCTAAACCCCAGCTGAGGTTAGAGTTGCTCAGAAATAGATCTCGTTTGCACCCTGGTGTGGGGTACTTGAAAGACTCTACAACCTCTGTACCTTTTAATATCCCCCGTCAGCCTTCCTTCTCCTATGTTATATATTATTTCCATACTACGAGTCTCTTACTGCACCTGACATGGGAGAAGCTCCTTTAAAAATGGCTATGCTTTTAGTGGTGGGGAGAATATAAATAATCCTGGCATTTTCTTCCATTTTTGGATACTTTTTTAAGCACGTCAGAAAGCAGAGGTCTCCTGGCAAGGTGCAAGTCTGAGATAGTGCCGAGGTTCTTGGTATGTAGAAGATAGCATTTTTAATCCCAAGTATGTGGACAAAGAGGTGGCTGCATAGCAATATGGAGTGGCCCAGAAAGTGTTTGCGAGTGTCTGGGCATCTTGTTACATGATATTTTTAATACAGTCAGGAATTAAATTAATAGTTCTGTGTGCTTATTTTAAGGCTTTCATGGCATGAAAAGGAGTGTAATTCATCGAAAAAGGAAATGAGGGACAATTTATTCTTAAATAAAAATCACTGTGGCTGTGTCTTCTTTTCCATGAATTTACACTATGGGTTGGATTAGTCTCTGGCTGAGGTGTGTGTGTGTTGGCAGAGATGTGCTTTGAAACTTTTCTTTGTGCCTGAGACTACTCAGTGCTACCCAGCCTTCATTTCCCTATGCGCTAAGTTCACCTGTTTCTAGGGTGTTGTGGTTTGGCTTTTTTTTTTTTTCCTCAAGTTGGAATGTGCATTTCTCAGTTCTCTAATCCAGAGATACTCAGCTTGTCAGTGCTTTATACCAATAGCCCTGGAAGGCATTCTGCCAGCTAGGGTCATGGCCTGGGACTCAGGAGAAGTGGCACGGGAGCTAGCTCCTGGCTTCCAGCAGACTTCCCTCCCCAAAAATGGTGTTGCATTTCCAGATGTACATGGCAGCTCAGGAGCTCTCAGAGGGTATCAATAGGAAAAAAGATAGGTGATTGCTGGCAATTCCCATCTCCTCCATCCCTGCCTGTCCCCCAGTCCCTCAGCTGGAAAACGGAGGGCGTTGTTTGTTTTCCCTGCTGTTTGTCACTCAGGTTATTTAAATTCTAGTCTCCGTAGGCCTAGAATAAGCCTTCTACTTATGTATAACTCCTGCCAAATTAGAACCTGGGGACCTTAGAGGCCTCTAACTGCTAGCATATCACAAATAATAATGGGACTCACAGTAACTCACATTTTTTTATCCTCTCCTTTTCACTCCTCTCAGCCCAAAGTAACCCTTTCAACGAAGAGTGAGTTTGGGGTTTGCAGCTGTTTGTTACATATCGCTTAGTCCTACAGAGACTGAACTGCCTGCAAGAGCTGGAAGGGGACAGTGCTCATGACAAATCAATTTGCTGACCTCTGAAATAATTAAACAAGTAACGCCAGGCTTCAGTCCTGGTTTAAATAAGCAGTGCCTTACTTGTTTTTCCATTTCTTTATGTGCAGTGAATGGATGTCTCTAAACAAAAGAGCAATCAATGAACTTTTTTTTTAAAGGAAATTTCTCCTAAGAAAATTACGTCTCTACCTACCTCTCCTTTTCCCCCCCCACCCCTTTTTTTTTTGTTCTTTGTTCTTTACTCTTCCCTGAGGAAGGCAGAAATAATAAAATGTTCTACTTTCATTTAGCTTTCCAGATGATCTTTGTGTACTTTGCCAGGCTGCAGCAGAGAAAACAAAGCCTTGTTTATAGCCTAACAACATATATGTATTCTATGATTAGTGCGATATGTTTGTAATACATGGGACTGATAATAGATAGGGAGAGCAAAGTCTTCTCTGAATTGACAGCAGCACTATAAAAAAGGTGAAAGGGTTTCAGGTGTTTCCCGTACAGGTGTTATACAAAAACATATGACTCGTTGCTATGATGTACTGCATGGGCACTCCCATCTTTTCCTGCGCAGCAAGGCAGTGTTGCTGTGAGATTTGCTCAGAGAGCACATCCGTGGCTCCAGGACATGAGAGATGCTGTTGGCAACAGATGACTGTGGCAGTCTGGCCAGAAAGAATAATTCTAAATTGGCCCTTGATCTGCTACATCACCCAAGAACAGAAATCTGCATTGCTGAGGGGTCCCTAGCGAACATTGGAAAGGGAGATGGTATGCTTGGGTGTTGCAGGAGGGACTGGGCAGCCCAATGTGCCTCTTATATTACTGCTCTTACCTCAGCTTGTAGTTGGACTTGACAAGCATCTCTTACCTCTATGGCTACAGCAGACACTAGGCGTGGGTTGAGACACGTGGGCCACATCTCTGCTGAAAACAGTGGTGATGCACACAAAAACCAGCAGAAATCATTGTTGGATTGCTGCTTATTCTTATGGATAAAAGAAAAGATGTGCTGCAGTTGAGTGAGTTGGGTGTTTGTAGCCTCTTCAGTTATTAAAACATTCTGGATGGGCAATATACTGTAATGTAACCACCCCCTTAACTTTCAAGCCATTTGATAAACATGCTGGAGGGCTGCTTGCCTTTTTCACAACTCCTGGGAGGAGATCCATGCCCTCTGTTGAATGCTTCTGAAAAACTTTTAGCCTGGCCCTCCTGGGGATGCACAGGACTGCCCACTTCTGTACTGGCAGTCCACTGGGGTGGTGACCCCTTCATCTGCTGGAGGAAGCTAGCACTGTCCTCATGCTGTTGATGTTGATGAGGAGAAACTTTGCTGTGAGGGTGACAGAGCCCTGGAACAGGCTGCCCAGAGAGGTTGTGGAGTCTCCCTCTCTGGAGGCTTTCAAAGCCTGTCTGGACGCATTCTTGTGCAACCTGCCCTGGGTGACCCTGCTTTGGCAGGGGAGTTGGACTCAATGATCTCTGGAGGTCCCTTCCAACCCCTAATATTCTATGATTCTGTGTAATGGTACCAGGTCTTTCCTGTCTCATCTTCCAATGGAGCTAAGGCTGCTGGTCTAAAAATGTGATTTTTTTTCTGTTTTGGAGGGGTGCAGTTTAAACTGAAATTTAATAGAAATTACGCCCACAGTGTAACTTAAATAACTGAGTCCTCATCTACACAGGAAAATTATGTGTGGGTCATTCAATTTTTATTTTCCTGATATGGCAGTGTTACAATAGATTCCCGTGTGGACAAAGTTGCATCCCTCTGAGGACGCTGTACTACATTCACATGTTTTTGTATCTCTACAGGAGTGGGTTAGGTAGACCTGAGCATTTGCATTACACCCTGAATGCCCTACATGAAAATATAACAAAGGATTGGGTCAAGCAATGTAATAGTTGTGTATCGCTGTAGTTAAAGGTAGGACTTCTGTGTGTGGACAAGACCTGTGAAAAGATTAACCTAGAGAAAGTTAATAAAAAGTGCTGTGCTAAATTATTCATGAATTCATTTGTAATGCACTTGCCGGGAGGCTTTTGTTTTTCTCAAACTCTTATTTATTAAAATCTGACAAGAATATCGGGTTTTGTTCAATAATAAATCTAAGTCTGTGTGAGTCTGGTGATATCCTCGTGTAGTAATACAGAATCAAAATGAAGTTACATGGCTGGGGTGAATATGTTATTTACTTGGGAATAATAGGGAAGAATAGATTATTGTTCAGGAGGATTTTATCTGTTACTTGCCATTTTGGAAGAAGTGAAAAAAAAAAAAGAAAACCTAGTAGGGAGATATCCTCTTGGTTTGTGACTGAGACCTTGATCCTGCAAAGGTTTTTAAAATATGTTAAAGCTCAGTTAAGCATCTTTCTGGTGGCTTTGCAGGTTTTTGTCCTGTGTTTGCTAAATGAAATAGCTACTTGTCCTTTTTCCTTAACTTTGCGGGAATGTTATGGAAGTCATGCGTCTAGCCTGTGGATTTGAATTCCAAAGCATTTCCATACACACCCACTTCTTTTTGTGTCCTAGAAAAGGTTAGAAATATTATACACAGAAAGTAGGAGAATGGAAAAAAGACAGAAGAGAGCTTTTGGTCTTTGGGACACAATAAAAAATGACAGTCTGTGTGTGCAGTTGTCCTTAAAAGCAGGCAGAACTTTGCTTAAAAAGCAATTTGAGGTATTTTTTTCAGCATTTTTAATTTATTAATTTTAGGGGATATATTTTTCCTTTCTCTCCTTTTCTGCCCTTATTTTTGAATGGGTAAAGAAAGGATGAAGAGGTGCCTATAGTTAGAAAGTTAAGGGAAGAGTAAATAAAAAAGAAGGAGTTTAGCTGTGGATGCATAACTGGGAGTTCGGGTGACTGGTCTGAGTTGGAGGATGATGAATAGATTTGTTTGCAGAAGCTTGGCTTGTGAGTCACTTTCTCATAAAAGCAGCTTGAGTAGGAGATGCTCCTGTCCCAAATTTTAGTCCTGAATGCTTTCAAGCACAAAGTACACTGTGACATAAGGACTCTGACTGTGAGTACCGTCCTGTTACTCAAGTGGATCAGAGTTGGAGCTCTGCAGCTTCCCAAATTTGAAATAACCAGAAGGTGTTTCTCACAAACACACAAATGTGCACACACACAGAGACACACACTTTGCAGCATGTATCATGTGGTTCCTCTTGGTGGTCAGAGGTCAGCCTGTTTGGGTGGATGTAATCATCTTCTGATTCAGATTTGGAATCTGGTTTTAGGGATTTGGTCCCTGTGAAAAGCTGCATATTGGAGGTCTGGTAGTCCCAAACCGTTAAATGAGGCAAGGAAATTGATAAACTTGCAGAGGTGAAGAGAAAAGCAAGGTATGGGCATGAGAGGTCAGTATTTGTGGCTGATCATCCTGGATCGGTTTGGAGCCGCACAGGCCCTCTCCTTGAGAGCTTGCTTTGTCTCTCTGATGCTAGAGAAATTGTACAACGTACCTGTGTAAGGGGCACAGAGGGCATTATCCTCTTTTGCCAAAGACTATGATCAAAACACTCTTTGAAATGAGGCCTCATCTCTTTCTTATGCACCTATTAAGATTCTAAAGAAAAGTTTAACTGTTACCAGACAGCTACTTTGCTGTGGTTTAGAATACTGAGAAAAGTGAAAAAGATTTGTTTTAGTAGAATGTGCCACTTGTATCTAAGGTTCAAGTGGAGCGTGTGGGTTGGATTTGGGAAATAACAGCTCCCTCTGGAAGCCCACTGGAGACAAAAAGATCTCTTCCTTCCTGAAGAAAATTATTTTCTTGTTCTTCTCTGCCATTTGTTTGTTATAGTTTTGATGGTACAGGAGTCAAGGTGGACTGTGAAACCCTGCTTTGGAACCAAGATATTTGTCTGACTTGTTTGCCCTCGGTGAAATCAGTGCTGCTGCAGCTTCATTGCCATGGGAACCTCCAGTTACTAAATTTAATTCAACCCAGGGTTTGCTTGTCTGTTCTGTTGCTGCAACATAGACAGGTGATAAGCAATATATTGATACTAAGCTATATTGTAGCAAAATGATTTGGCATCAATATTATCACAGTATTGCAGCATCTTTGGTATTGCTCTTGTGTTCTGTTCTGAGCTGCCTAGCCCTCCTGTGCCTACCTCCAGCCTCCTCTTCCTCTCTCCTGGCAGAGCCAAGGCGGCTCTGCCTGCATAGTCTTTCTGGTCCAGCAGTTGGCAAAGGTAGGGACTGCAGGCAACCTCTACTTGTGAGTGGTACTTCTTCCTCCTCCTGAAGGGCAGCCAAGCACAAAGTGCCCATGGGCCTTGGTGTGGATGCTGCTGGAGAAGGGGGCTTTTCACTCCTAGGAATTGTGGGGTTGTGATGGGTCCCAGTACCTCTGTGGCATCCACAGTGGTGTGAAGTCACCCAAGGACTGACTCTGGCTCCAGAAGATCAACTTGAACTGGGAGCACGGAGATAGAGGGTGTACAAGTAGAGAGGGAGAGACCGCTGTCACCCAATCTTCTTCTAAAGTAATGTTAATTCCTACATACTTGATGAATTATCTATTTATTTATTTATTTATTTATTTATTTATTTTCCTGTTGGTGTTCTGTAAGGTTCAAATGGTATCTGTTCGATAGTTGTGTTCACACTAATGCAGAGCCTGGGGTCTGATCTGCACGTGGTTCCAGTGCGAGTAGAAGCAATGGAAGTGTGCCTTCACTACAGCTATACTGGGAGGACTTTTGGAAAGACTCACTGTAAACAGGGCTTTGCCATGGGAAGACAGTTCATGTGGCTAACTTCAGGATAGTCAATTTTGTAGGTCTCATGATCGTTTGTCTTGTTCGTTTATAATGTTTTGTCCCTCTGTAGTTTGGTTTGGTGATACATCACTTTGAATAGAATTTGTAGTGAGCATAAAGTGCGTGAACCTTTGCTTTAAAATGTTGGCTGAGCATTGATTAATTGGTAAAAGGTTTTAAGCTGTTTCCTTTAAATTCCAGGACAATATATCATAATTTAATAGTTGAGAGGGATGGGAAAAGGCACTACTTTACCCAGGGTAATATATTTCTATGATGTTTGTTCATGGCAAGCATTTTCAAGCCAAAAGGAGATACTGGGGAAGGAGACATTTCTCTGGTGGCCATTATGTGCTAAAATGACTCTGTACTTCCTTTCTTTCTTTGTAGGTATTACATTGGTCGCCAGATGTTTGTGGTGGTCTCCACACCAGAGATGATCAAGCAGATCTTAGTGACAAACTTCAACAACTTCACCAACAGAACTGTAAGTAGATAAAAAAAGATGTGTGGATCC
Source organism: Todus mexicanus (assembly GCA_013389965.1). Classification (NCBI taxonomy): domain Eukaryota; kingdom Metazoa; phylum Chordata; class Aves; order Coraciiformes; family Todidae; genus Todus; species Todus mexicanus. The sequence goes on from WEIS01094769.1 coordinate 18,012, forward strand.
ATCCACTCGGTCCATGGAGTTGGTAGTACTGATAATTTGAGCTCAGACCAAAAGTGATTGCAAGGGAGCTGGAAATAGAGAGGGAAAAAGTACAGCATGGTTCTATAAGACTTCAAGCTATGTAAACTTGATATATGCATTCAAAGACTCCTGTTGTCAGGACACTCTGAGAGTGAAGGAGGATGTCCTTAAAAGAGATCCACTGGCACCAGGTGAATGCTGAAGAGAGAGGTTTTCAACATCCAGTTTTGCTGCTGACCTCCTGTGAAATCCTGGGAAAATCACTTACTAGCTCTCAACCTTGGTTCTCAATCTGTAATGTGAGGACAGTGTTATTTGCTTTCTAATACCCATGGTTTTATACTTCTAGACTTTCTAGGGCAAGAGAAGGCTGTTTGCGACACGGACATGCCTCCTGCAGCTCATGTATGTTGCTTTGTCATACTTAACTACTCTGAAAATAATAAACAGTAAAGAATGAGGTTGAAGTTTACAAGGGCATATATGTATGCTGTTGCTTACATGCTTATGTATTAAAAGGCTCTTTTTCAAGTACTGGTTAGAACAGATAATGAGGGGGGAATGGGCAGAGGAATAGTAAAGATTTCCAGCAGTTCTTCAGCATTTTACAAGGAAATACTGTCGCTGTGACCACATGCTGCCTTGGTGCCATCCATTCCCTGCTTCCTCCTGCCCCCTTTGTATGCTCAAACCTGCTCAAATAAACTTGCATGTATTCAGGAGGGTTGTTTGTGCCCTCAGGGAAAATTTCGTCTCTGATCAGCTGTCTGTCTCCTCTACCCCTCTGATCCTCTCTGCAACCAGACAATCTATTTGCAGACTGCTTGTCTCCTTTGCTTGCTTCTTTTGGGTACATGAAGTTCATCTTGTGAATACCTGTATCTTATTTAATAACCACTTGTACCAGTTGCTCTCCGTTCTGCCTGTAATTCACATCTGCATGGAAAAATCCCAGTGTGTAAGTGTTTTAGGCTGAAGTTGTTGTGTGTGGCAAGGGTCTTTTCCCTATTTTCCCTATATTTGAAGGAATTTCCCACCCCTTCTCTTCCTCTACCTCCAAGAAGGAGCGCAGTTTCTTCCTGTGTGTAATTTTCCCGTGTTTTTCTTCTGTATGTTTGATAATAGTAGACTGTACTCACTGTTCATAGCAGTAACTGGTGCCCAAATAACACCTCCCTGAAATTAGACAGCATTCCTTTGAGGGTGTATTCAGTTATTTGTTCTACCCTTAATTTTAGTCAGCCTCATCATCTGAATGTATCTGTCTGTGTGTTGTCACCCTTTTTATTTAGCAAAATTGTTCTTTCTCTCCAGGCTTTTATAGTCAGAGGTTTATCTCTCTTTCTCATGGTTTTATATCCATCTGTCATGCTCTGTAGCATTTGTGTTCCTCTCTAAAATTCAGATAGGTCAGGTCACTATAGCCAGTCTCTCTCTCCCTTTATTTATTTGTCAGGAATCTGTTAGGTATAGCTGTATATGTAGGTTCATATCTTGCCCTTATCACTTGACTGTCCCCTGAACCATTTTCTGCACAACATCCTGCTTTATGGATGAGGAACTGAGGCACAGACTGAGCAACATCCCCGCCACAAAACAGAAAGCTTGCGTCAGAAGCGAAAACTTAACTCCTACCCCTCTCTCTAGCAAAATGAACAGTCTTTCCCCTGTGCGTTCTTGCTATTTCTGTCTTGCTTATTGTCCAGGAGTCTAATTCAAATGAACTTGCTGCATCTTATATGCTTTTGTCTGCTTGTTCCATGGTCATCTCACACAGTGACAATCTTTGAGCGTTATTTTGCACTTTCCACTTTGTTCCCCCTCTTCCACCCGTTGCTTTTCACTTGCTGAAGATAAGCAGCATTTTCTTTCTGGGTCCTTCCACATCCAAGTTGGAGAGCTTGAATTTTCATAGTGGAAGCTGTCTCCCCTCTTTAATTTGCAATCAGCACACTCGAGGAAATTTTCAGCTATCCTGTCCACTAAGGATTCATTATGAAAATAAATAATGTTGGATGGTATGTAATGAAGGTCAGTGGAATTTATTCAGATGTGATTTTGATTGAATGTGAATAGTAGTTAAAAGGTGAGAGTGAGAAAAGCACTTTCTGATAATAGAATTCTTTCTTTTCATATTGACTAAATAAATGTCATTTAAAGACTTTTAATATGATCGCTTCTGTTTATATATTTTAAAATTACTCAGAGAAAGCTTCTCTACTTTAAGTGAAGGTTTATATTTGCTAGTGGAGAGTTCAAAATGGAAAATAGATCCCCCTGACTTATTTTACCCATTTCTTCTTCTATTGATGAGTGGTTATAGAATTGACATTGGAGTTAGTGCTGTTCACAAAGCTAGGCTAATGTCTTTCAGTCCAGATGTGACATACACTTACTATTTCATCTCAAAGCCTTTTTTTTTTAGCTTAAGACTGTCAATCTTTAAGGGTGAGAAGGATGGGAAAAGGAGTGTGACTGGTGAATTTGTACAGGCCTTGGGAAAATCCACCATGCTTCCTCCCCATATCCCTACCAGTGCAATTCCAAAATTAAGATTTGTGCTTCATCCACCAGAGGTGAAATGTGAGTTATCTAACCCAGAATTGCACAAGCAAAGATTATTCACTGCACTCTGTAGCAGTTGTAGCAATCATACGTTAACAAAGCGTCACTAATTTGCAGGGTGCACAGAACTGATTCTGAAAGCTAGGTGTAGAAAAAGTTTACGTTCCATGCTTATTTTGCTGCGATTTCAATTCATCTTTAAATATGTGTGTATTAGATTAAGACACAATGGGAAATTGAACTTGTGAAGGATTGCAAGTGGTGGATGTGCTTGATAGACAGAAGCAGATAAGATGATAATTCAGTGAACTCCAAGCTTTTATTAAAGCTGTCTATAATGTGATGTCTTGCCTTAGAGTGCTTGTGAGAAGAATGACCTTAATCTGGGATTGTACACTTCCTGGCTGCTTGCTGGGAAGTCGTTAGAAGACCTTTATGGAATCAGGTGGTTTTAATTTGCTGAGAGGACTCTTTGGAAGCATCTTGTGCCTTGTCTTCACATGCAGAGAGACCTAGACTTCTTGTACACTTGTCACACATTGGACCTATGTACTCACTCATTATATGGAGAAAATAGATTTTGCATGTGATCAGAAGCCAAAATCCTGTTCACTTTATGCAATTGTTTCCCTTTGATTTTATACATTTCACATCTTTACTGTGAATATCTTTCAAATATTACTATAAAAAGACTTTTAGGGTTCCCTTGCCATCCTTTGCTCTTTTTGAGTTACTAATCAGTAATTCTTGCAACAGAAGTCTGTGGTGACGCAGATGAAATCTGCATTAAGGTTTGCTTCCTTTTAGAACAAGCAAACAAATCTAGCACGCAGGGTGTTATTTCCCTGTAGGCATGAGATATATTTATTGTTAACTGTATAATCACATGTGATAATGACATTCTTCTTTCCCACTTAATTTTGACTTGATTAAGGTGAATGTTGCAACCATTTAAAACCAAAAATGTCTGCTATAATGTACCATCATGCTTGAGTCATACAAAGCCCTATCCCTCCATTTTTAATTATAGTTGAAGAAGAAAAGATGAAAATTAGCTTATAGACCTTCTGCCAAAAACTACAGTATTGATTTTAATTTAGGTTAACCATGGAAACCTTAGCCAGCATTCTAGGCAGGGCTGTACTGCAGTAAATGATACCTTTTTCTCACAACTGTGCTAAGTCGTCTCCTGAATAGTTTTCTTTTAAGAGCACTAAGACCATTTTTAACTGCATTGCTGCATCGTGAG
>WEIS01094774.1:544-23732 GCA_013389965.1 Todus mexicanus
ATAAAAAACAAAAAAATGGGGGGGGGGGGGGGGGCGAAGCTGCTGGAGCTGTTTCTCGACAAGATGGCTGACACCCCCTGCCAACAAGATGGCTGCCTCAAGGACAGGGCTCAAAAGTCACAAGGATACCCTAATTTCAGCCCTTTTTCACTTTGCAGGTTATTTACGATGCCAGGCATTCGGTTATCTGTACACCCACCTAAGACCCCCACCCCAAAATAGGTGCTGTTTAACTTGATACGTCAAGTGTACCAGAAACTTCGGGTTTTGACGCAAAACATGACTGAAAGAGCGTTTCTGAGCAGGATGAAGCTGATGTGTCTGTTGTCGTCCATTCATGCTCGAGACGTGGCAAATGCAGGAAATTAATTAGTAATATTTTAAAGTTCTTTTATGTATTCAAAGAAAATCCCCAGGGTTTCTCCTAAATGTGAAAAATTTAGATTGAATTTATACTACTGATACTTTTAATTCAAAAGAATATGTGAAAATGGAATATTCAATCAACTGAATCTTTTAAAAATCAACGCAACCTCTTCTCACATATTTTGACTGTTGTTTAAATTTAGTGATTATTTAAAAATTAATCGGCATTATTATTCATGTAGTTATTGTTAGCGCTACTTAAAAATGTTAGGCTCCCACATGTATTGCAAGATTTTTAGCCAGCTGCGTTTGCTTTACAAGTATTTAAATACGTAGTGCATTTAAGCGGTTAAAATTATTTAAAACGTGCAACTTAACAATAGTGCTTCATGTTAATATGGCAATCTTAAAAAAGAACAACAACAGAAAAAACCCCCACATCTTCCCAATCTACACATTTCTCTCACTAGACTGGGTTCGTAGCCTTCTCTTGTTATTCTTTTTTTTTTTCTTTCTGGTTGGTTGATAACAAAACCAAATGAAATGGGGCAACTAATGGCAGCTCCTCTAACAAAGCTGCTTAATTATGTAGAAACATTATATGAAGCCTACACAAGAAGAATAATATGCTGCGAAGTCATTAAACTATTGACAAGAGATTTCAGACAGCAAACAGATGATTACAGAGGTCTCGATACATTTATGCAGACAAGTAACCGGGCTTTCAATAGTTTCATTAGATTCATTAGTATTCAGGGTGGCAGACAATGTAGATGCAGGAGCCTTTTCAGAGCTCAATCCGTTATGTTTTTGTACAGTCTTTTGTTCCAGATTTGTTTACACCTGGAAGTTACAGGGGTTTCTACTGTATAGGAAAAGGAATTGTAATACGCTCGGTTAAAATTTCCTGAATGGAGATGGTTTCAAAATGCTAACTGATTTTGTGTGTTAACCAAGCGTTGTGAAATCACACTTGAGAAAAGGTCAAGTATTAATAATCTTCCAGGAGTTGTACGAATTGCTCCCACATGAAAAGGCTGAGTGACTGTCGGTGACACGTCGGCATTCTGCACAAGTCAGGTTTTGTTTTAAAGAAAAAGATCTTTCACTCCGTACAGACCAACAGTCTATGAGTTTTCAAACACCCATCCCTAGAATTAAATATGATACATACAGTTACTAGGGGGTTGTTTTAAAAATATTTAAGCTGCTATGGCCATTTTAGATGGGGTTTTTAAAGCAACCGTGTTGGCTGGAAAAAGTGTCAGACATGTTTAAAAAAGGTGTTTTCTAGCAGGGATTGGGTGAGAGGCTAGAAGGCAGAAATACAAACCCTTCTTCCTAAATGATCTGAGAATCATTAAAATAAATATAGTATTTTTTTAAAAAATAAGACTAGTATTAAACATTTTTCCCCTCTGTTAAACAGAAGCAAAAGCAAGGAGAGAGTTCACTAAATTACAAAACAAACCCCAAATAACAGGAAATTGCAACGCCTGTTGCAGGCTCTGTGAATATCAAAACGTATTTTACTTACACATGAGCACAGCAGGGTGACATGAAAAAAAGCAGCAATGTTTTACTTGTCTAAATAGAGGTATGTGATAAGACCTATAAAAGCACAGAATGTGCCTACGCCTGTGCATTACCTGCATAGACATGAAAAAGAAGCAGATCAACTTCTAATTCTCATTAAGGAGTATTAGAGATCTGTCTAGAAATTGGGGGGCAAATGTCAACATGTGCATGGAACAAAACTGTAAGGTGACCAGATATATGTGCAGTATTCTCCGTCAGGAAATTTCTACTTCACAGCGCAACAGATTTCCCATAGTAAATAGTTACATGAAATTCTCATCTGCTATTGTCCCTTACTCCTTCCTTCTTCGCCACCTGACGAGAGCTCCCGTGGGTGGTAGGCGCATGGATACAGGGAGCAGGAGTCCTTTGAGGCCTGCTAGAATACCTGCCCAGTTGGTGTGGACACCCCTCCACGCTCACCATGATTGTCATACCTTCCCTGAGGACATGTCCCAGGAAGCACTTCCTAGATCCTATTCATTTTTTTGGAGGGTGGATAATAGGATCCCCACTCCCAACTTCAGACATGTGGTCAGTAGCCCAATAGCTTGTGAAGGTGGCTGTGTAACACCACCAGCTCTACACCACTCCCGCCCAGAACCACCACGTTCATGAAATGAGCACGGCCTCGGCTCCTAGTTACACCCAGTTGACAAGTCAAGCTGGAAGCAGAGGCAGAGAGGGACTGGGGAGATAAGATTCAGTGGGTGGAGGGGAAGGAGGTGCAATGACCGATGCTCTGGGTTGTAAGCAGGAGGAGATGGGAGCCTAATTAACATTGAACAAGACAGGAGACAGGTTTGCCACTTCTTTGCTGCAACATCATGTTGGTGTACACAGTGTGATTCTATAAGCGACGCAGCGGTACAGGGTCCATATACACTATTTAAAAGCAGGATTTACTCTTCGAGTCTGTGGAATCTGTTTCCATGGCAACCCCCAGGTTGTCTCCTTGAATAGGTTTAACAATACGGGATTAACCTCATCTTTATTCACCACTGTTCAGCGTAAATCTGAAGAAAGGGAAAAAGAAAAGACATTACTGTGTAGCAAGTTGCATTAAGTTTCCACTCCAGGGAGAAAACCAACAGATTATTAGTAGTTCTTTAAAAAAATACTCCCATTCATCACCAGAGATTTTTAGGAGAGACCCGTGGGATACTGAAGCCTGTTGCTCTGTAGATGTTAGAGCCCGAAGGTAAAAGTTCAAGTGCTCACTGGATTACAGGCTCACTCTGTATGTACGTCCAGGTCACAAGTTCACTCCTGTCTGCAATGTGCCAAAAGCAAGCGGCCGTGGCTCCGCGTTAGCAACCGCACAGAAACTGCCTGCCTTGGGTGCCTTTTCCAGCAATGCCCTGAAAAGCTACGTGGAGATTTCCTTGACAGTAATAACGTGCTGTAAACAGTCATTCCAGATCCAAGGATAATTACCCGCTCAAATTCAGGTCAAAAAAGTGGTATTTTAAAAGACAGCCTAGACCCAAATTAGCAATACAAAACAACGTGTTAGGTTGTCATTAATTAAATTTGACGTGGAGGCAGAGGAGAAGAACGCTGCTGAGAGTACAAACAGATCATTTCAAAAATCTTTTCAAACTGAGGAGAAAGTAGCATTTGCAGCCCACAGTGAAAATTACCCAGATTCTAGTTTTAGCCAGCAGATGGAGCTTATGTGAAACGAACAGGCGGAAAAGATGCACAATCATGGCACAAAGCAGGGGTTTGGGGCGCTGCTATCCACAGCACTGGAGGGGGACACGGGGAAAGAGCTAGAAGGTTCCAGCCAAGGAAGGGTCAAGCAGAGGCAGGAGGGGAGGCAGTGTTCAGGCTGTAGATGAAGCAAAAAGGAAGAGAGTAAACTGGTTTAGATCTTGAGAAATACGGAGGGGGAAAAAAGAGGAGAAACGGAGTCTCTAGTGTTAAAAATGCACCTGTTAGTTCCAGCTGATAGGAGGTCTGAGATTTTGCTGCAATACTACTGATCCTATACAGGATAAGCTGTTATGCCTCCAAATGCGTCAATTTGATTTTATGAATAACAGGTTTAAAAATACTTGTTTATTCTTTGCCTCCAGTTTTTCTGAGTCCCTAAGGCTTGCAAGTTCCTGTCTGCAACTAGAAACGCAGACAGACAACAATCTTATGCCATCATTTGCCTCTTGGGTCTTTAAGAAAGCACCAAATGTTGCATTACTGTCAGTAAAATCCCTAAACCTGCCACCTCTGCTTTGATAAACCCCTCAAGAAGCAAGACAAGAAGTACATGTGACCAGGGAAGCCCTCCTCCCACCCTGTCCCGGCTTTTGTAGACCTGATCCTGCTCTCCTTATAGATCTCCAAATTCCTGGTGAAGTCAGCCAGCATTACAGGAGTGCTGGAAAAATAGGGAGGTCCCTGCAAACCAGATCCCTTTGAATGTGTGTCCATTAAAGAAACAGCACGAGATCAGCACACCAGTTGAGAAGTATTTTTACCTTTGTATTCTAAAAAGGACAAAAATGGGCTACTTCCATGGGCCATTTTAGTGGCAATAACATAACTTTCTTGAGCAGTCTGGCAGTGCTGAGGCTGCTCATGATAAGCGCTGATTGAAAGGGGAGAGGATTAGAGGCAGCACACACACATGGCTGTGTGACTCGGTAGCAGGCAAAATGCTGTGGAGTCCCTGAGCATATTTGGGCTTTGTCTGCCTTGAAGGAGGGAAGCAGAACTAAGCATTTCTGTTAAAAGAACAAATAAGAAAGGTATTGAAGATGGACAGGTTGATCTGCTGAAGCCTGGTACTTAAAATTCCTGTGCAGAATTTCGCCCTCTTGGGCCTCAGCTGCTGTTCCCTCTTTCTTGCTGGTTTTCCTGGTGATCTTATCAGTCCTGGCCCATATTTTCCCCTAACAATCAGCCCGAATGACCCTACCAGAATATGTCTGTCCAACCTCTGAATCACTCTCTCTTGTTTTAACTTTCAGCTTTAAACTTCCTACCTTAGGTAATCCAGACCACGCCAGTAACACAGATCTCACACTTTCTTATCCTGTTCTCCTTGACCTGACTAACACTCCCATCTTCCGCGCTGCCGTACAATGACCTCCCCATTCCAGCATGCGAGCCCACGGCCCCTCCTTTATTTGAGTCAAAGAGCTGCTTTTCTCAAGAGGCCTCCCCACAGAGATAATGAAAAGCAGATTAAGAGATTTAAAAAATGGAGTTGGTTCTTTTGGAATGGTCAGTGCGCTTTCCCTTTCTACAACTATTCTCTATACTGTAAATTTTCTAAATCAGTGTTTGTCTGGATGTCTGTGCCTTGACCTCAGCAGGACCTAAGCTGTTGGGCCCCAATCCTACACATGCATATGCATGCCGTGTCCCTCTGCAAGCACTGACATTCACGGATGCAGAGTGATAAAGGACCAAGTGCAGTTATGTATTTGTAAAATCAAATCCTGGTATTGGAAAGGGCTAAAAGTCAACATTTCTATCTTTGTTCTTGTGACACAGAAAGAACGGCAGCCTCCAAGGTACGTGAAGTGGCAACTGTGATGACAACACTTGGTTTGGACTGATTTGTAGGTATTTTGAGAATCTTGAGGGGAAATACCTGGTAACATGCGATGCGAAGCTATAGAAAAACAACAAAGAGCCATCAGCACAAGTACATCCCAGTGGTGCTTTGCCAGTGTCCTGCTTTTTTCTTACACGGCTGAATTTCAGGCATCAGAAACAGAAGACGCTTTGTCTGCGCTTTCCCATGTAATCAGTAACCTCTCTCCTGCCTATCTTAGGCCTCTATTCACTTTATGACTATTATAGTATTCCCTAGAGACAGACTTAGGAGGCATTCACCCCCAAATGGCCTGGTACCTTAAAGCAATTAGTTATTTTCTCAGTAACGCATTACATGCTTTAATCCTGGTTATGTGAGTGTATAAAGCGTGGCTACCAAGTTATATGCATATGTAAGAAAATACAAAGTTGACATAAAAGAGCTTTCCCATTGGATTTGATCAGTATCCAAGGGAAGTAAAGTCCCCCAAACCAGGCACTTTCCTCTGCAGGCAGCTGTGAGAGGGAACTTTGTGTACAAACTGAAGCCTTGGCTGGGGGTTACAAATACCTAGCAATGCATCAGCTGGATAGAGTGAGGGGAACACTTTAGGACTAATCTGAGCATCAGGTAAAAGTTAACCATCCAGACTGCTCATCAGTCAGGGTGACAAGCCTCACACCTATTTCAATATGTCGTGTCCATCATTTTCTTTTTTAATCAATCCAACAGCTGAAAGGGGAAGCGCATCCAACAGATATCAACAAAAAGACTGCGTTCCCCTTTGGCTCAGCCAGCCGTTCTTTCGTGTTGTGCCAAACGAGCAACCTCCTCCCCTTTCCGAGGCCTCTCCTCCCAAGGAACAGACATCTAACTCTCCCCGAGCAGGAAGCTCCTTTCAGCATGTCAGCTGGGAATCAGGGCCCTGGGCTCAATCCCAGCACCTGTGCCTAGTTTTCTTACAGCTGCTCTTCCAGGTCTGCCAATGTCCTGTGTACCCTATTTCTTCTCATTTCTGTGTGTTGTTTTGGTTAAGCAATGCAAATGTGTTGCTTATGTTTGGATTTTTGCAAATGCACTGTTTTACATTTACCGTAAGCCCATTTGTGTTAAGAATCATATCAGGGTTCTGACCAACAGAGCCATGGCATGTTTTTGATAAACCAGGATTGTTGAACCAGTAGTGTCCAGAACCCCCGTGCTATTTTTGAGAGAATCGGAAGGTGAGCAGGATATAGCTGTGGGCCACTTTGGAAACTAGTGACATGGAGTTTGGGAGGAAGAAGTGGTTTTGATGGCCGATGTTTGTCAGCAAACCTTTCTGACATTACACATGATAGCAGAGAGTATAGCTGACCCTGAGGGTTCACAGGCATTGGATAATTGCTTTGGCTCTGACTTGGTTCACAGCACGTTACACTAGTCATTTCTGTCTGTGACACCAAACTATCAACTGCAAACTTCCTGTGCGGAAATACTTATGCATCTTTTCCGAGTTTGCATTACGTTCTTATTTATCCAACAGTTCTTATGCAGAGAGGCAAGGTTAGAGCTAAGAGAAGACTGTTGTCACTGCTAATAGCTTGACTCTGAAAAGCCTTCATATCATTTCACAATCCAAGTATAAACACAAGCCAGACTGGGGCTTGCGTTCTGTGCTGCAACAGGAAGGGGATACAGACAGGTCTGGAAATAACGAAGGTGAGAGGAAAGTGAATAGAAAATGGCTATTATCACTGCTCATAATACCATATTAATTAAAACAGTTTATCTGGGAGCAGTGTTTCAAAAAGAACGGAAGGAAATGCATTTTCATATGAACTCATTGCCACGGGATGTTCTAAAACCCAAATATATATATATATGAAGAAAAACAGGTTCAAAAGAAAATAGACAAATTCATGGGAGCTGGGCTTAATGAAGTCTCTGACACATGCTCATTGAGATGCAGTGTCTGGTTGGAAATTAGGAAGTCCCTGAACTGCTGATTTTCAGAAGCAGGAATGACACAAGCGGGCAAGAGCTACTTTTCCTATGCCCTGTTTCCAATTCTAAACATCCATTACTACTTCCCTTCTTGGTTTCCCTTGAGGAATGGACATGCCTGAGCCTGCTTTGAATTTTAAAACCCTTCTCCATTCTGCACAAATAGAGGTGAGAATAAGAGACCAAAAATGATTACCCATGGGCAGCTAATTAAAACTGTAAGATGTCAGTCCTAAACTGGAACCAAGGAGGTGTTTGAAGCAGACTGAAGGGTCACTACTGGTGGGTCTCAAGACACTTGCCTTGAGGAGTCGTGCATGGCTCGCCCCATGCTGGGGGACCATGGCAGTTAGTCATAGACAAGCACAACAGTGTTTCTGTCATCCCTACAACTCCAGGTGTTGCCATCACCAACAGAAGAACAAACAGGTTAATAGAGGTGGGGATGTTTTGAATAGAAGTGTAATGAAAGCCAGGGCAGAAAGGGAAAGGATTTCAGTCCAGTTGGTAACTTACACACCATGTTGCAGCAGAAGCTCTGCCAGAGTAGGGAACTCGCATCGTCCCTGGCTTTCTTACCACAGTGTTTCCTCTTTAGACTTTACAAAGTCCAACTTGTGCCATAACTCACCTGGCAACAACTTACAGTCTATCTCCCTCTAGTGGGTAATTACCCACGAAAGCCATGAGGAGACATGCGTTAAAAATTTGCCTTGTGCTTGCTGTCCATTGTCTTCTTTCTTCAGTTTGCTTTCTTCTTTCTTCTGTGATCTTTCTTACAAAAACCTTGTGTTTTCTTCATAACTTCTAAACATAGTATCTACTCTTCCTCCATTCTTGTGCTATGTGAGGAGCTGGGCTGTTTGAGGGTTTTCTATTAGACTTTGATGTAAGTGGAAATGAAAGTAAAGAAGCTTATCAAGAATTAATTTTAAGTGAAATATTCTAGAGATTGGTGGTGTCTGCACAGAGGCATGTGTGTAACTGCCAGTCTGCTGGAGACTTAGAAAGCCTGGAAAAAGAAAACCCTATGACCTACCTTAAATGGGTTCCTGGAGGTTTTTAGTTTATTTTTTTTCTATCTGGAGCCAGTCAAAAGAAATTTACAGTTGGGTTTTCTTATCCTTTGAGTTGATTTATTTGTGTGGGAAATCTGCATTCTGCTTGATAGTTTATTCGCTTTGCATTTGTTGTTCCATTACCAAAAATATTAACAGCAAAATACATAAGCCAGCTGTGTTGTATCTGAAGTTAGCTCTCTAACAGCAACAGTTAACTACCAAAGAGTATTCCCAGAGCAGAGCTGACATTAATTGAGAAAGATAGTGCTCTCGAATATGTCGAGACAAGATGCTATAGAAATTGATTTAACCAGACCATGCCTTTTGTCTGTGGAACTGTATTTCTCTCCTTTGCAGAGCGTATAGGCTAGATACTATTGCTCTTAGTCCTCTGAGATTAATGGAAATATATTAGGGATGAATCTCAAAGGTGTTTCCTTTCTCTGACTACTCTGATTTTTTTGTCTGGTTAAGCACATTTCAAAAAACAAGATGAACAAGCCAATATTATCCAAATGAAAAATGACAAAACTGGTTGGAAGAAATTTTTAGGTCAGGCTTTGATAATAACACATTTCCTGAGTGATAGTAGGGCTTCATATTAATTATTATCTGTTATCTTTCTGTTCAAAACTTTGAATTATATAAATAAACTGTCAAAAAATATGTTTGCTCCAGTCCAAGTATTTTCCAGGTTCCTTCTGGCACTGACCTTTTTCTCAATTCACTGTGGTAATGGTGTTCTTCAAAAATCACTAATTAGAATCCCAACAGAGTCTTTATTATGGCAAACTTAAGTATCACAAGGAGAAGGAATGAAGATAAACTGGAATTAACTGAAATCATGGAATATTTGTTCTCAGAAAGCTCTGCTCCTACTAACACCTATGCAATCCATATATTTACATTATTTTGTGAAATAGCATCATACAAAAATAATTCTGCTATACAGCATATCAGGATTATCAACAGAGTTATTTCACTTACGTGGCTAAAAAAAATACTGTAGCTTTTACTCCCTTTATAACTGAGATGTCAACATAACTAATTTCATTTCACTGTAATAAAGATGAAATGAATTCCAATCCTTCTCCTCCATCAGTAACAACATATTTGTATTCAGCTGAGACATTTCATAAACCTGCTGAAGGTAAGAATTGCAGACGGCGCTGAGACAGGATGTGGAGGCAGGGAGAAGGGACCGTAGCATAAATTTACAGATTTTGTCTCCGGAGCTTTACTTGCATTGATGTACAGGACAAAAAGAATCCAGTGACTATCAGCTTTCAAGACCAGCTTGCAGAGCTGACAGTAAGAAAATGTTCTTTTGCTTCCAAATTGAGTACATTTGTTCTAGAATTTATTAAGACGCTGTAAACAAAGAAACTTACAGTGCCACATCCTGTTCTTTATTTAGGCTGGATGAGGGCTTCATTTGGCATTGCGGAAACTAGAACGGCTGCACCAGGCTAAACCAAAGGCAATTTCTGGTCATAGTCAGAAGCAAGTACTCAGGGAAGGAGTATGAGAAATAGGGCAAGCTGCCATTAGCCTGCTCTGCCTGCAGCAGTGACCGCTGTATTTCATCACTGCTGATAAAGAAACACCGAAGGTAGGCTGGTGGCCTGAGCACGGAGCTGGGAGCTATGAATCTGCATGTTTCAGTCTTGCCTCTGTCACCAAGGTTACCTGTATATCGCTGTGTCCCAGCTCATGTGCATGTGTGCTTGTGGCAAACCTGTCTTCAAAACTCCGCACTGCAGAGGCACAACCCACACTTATGTACCCACGCTCACATTGACGCTGTAGTTCGCCAGGTATGGTATCACCGTTTAGGAGAGGTTTGTTCCTCCCTAATGATCCTGCTTAATATCTGTGATTGCTTCCTGAATTGCTGCAGAATATCCTGGCGCACTTTTTATTGCACCCTTTTCTCTTTCCCCAATTCCTTCTGGTTCCTTTATTTTTCACATGGTTATTATTCCCAGCCTTTGTGGACCTTGTGCTTTGTCTTAAGCTTGTTATCCCTCAGTTCTTACACTCCAGAACAGCAGGCTCAGTGCAGTATGGAAACACTGCAATTTTTTTCCCCAACTGCGTAGCCTGAGTCAAGATCAATCTGTGAGGTAGCATGGAGAGGCTGACTCTTCCAAATGTCCCAGCTGAAGTTGCCAATAAAAAGGTGATGCTGCTAGATTTCCAGTCCAACCAGAAAGATGACGCTTAAGTCACCTCCTTAAAAATTCCAGTTAAAAATTTTGTTTAAAAACTATGTTCCATCTTGCTTCAGCACTACCCTGCAATCCCCAGCACTGTGAGATCCCTCCTCAATGGACCCTCAGAAACTGAATCCATCAGCTGCAGGCCCACTTCTGGTGAGCTCACAACTTCACCATTGTTCCTGAAACTCTGCCACCTTTGGAGAGGAGAAAGCTTTTGGGAGACCTAATAGTGACCTTCCAGTGTCTGAAGGGAGCTTATAAGAAGGCTGGAGAGGGCCTGTTTACAAAGGCCTGTAGTGAAAGGATGAGGGGCGATTGTTTTAAATTAGAGAAGAGTAGATTTAGATTGGATGTTAGGAAAAAGTTCCTTACCATGAGGGTAGTGGAACATTAGAACAGGTTGCCCAGGGACTTAGTTGAGGCCCTATCCCTGGAGATATTCAAGGTCAGTCTTGACAAGGCTCTGAGCAATCTGATCTAGTTGAGGATGTGCCTGCTCACTGAAGGGGGGTTTAACTTCACGACCTTCAGAGGCCCCTTCCAACCCAAACCACTCTATGATGCTAATGGTTCTCAACCGCCTCCTCCAATACGACCATTGCTCCCACCTCCATTGGTCTGCTATCCTTCCAGAAACACAACACAGAGGACCACAAGCTTCACACTTACAGCACTACTGAGAAAATCATGACGCAGGCAGGTAGACAGGGAGTTGACGGAATTCCTGTTTCCATCTTTAACCTTGCAATGGAGGGCCTCTACCAGTTGCATGCATTACTTGCCCTCTGCAGCCATTGGGCGCATGCTCATTTCTGGAAGCTGATGCAAGCCGGCTGGATCAAAGGGCGGATTTTGGGTATTTCTCCCCAAACCTTTGCACCTCAACTCGAGCAGAACCCTGGAGAGTTCCCCCTCCTCTTCGCCTCCCTGGGCTCCAGCTGCTCCTCAGCACAGGGCAGGGGTGCCCAGCAACTGGAGTCTCAGCCCCATGCAAATCAGCGTTGAGTGGTAACCGAATATGTCAGCCCCAGGGGGAAGCTGGTGGGAAGAGCAGAGTCAAAGCAAATAGCTTGGAATACACAGGCCCTGGTGCACTGGCATGTCAGGAGAGGGCTGGATATAGCAAACAAATACAGGTGCTTCCGCTGTTTCCCCAGGGTAAAGTGAGTAGGAGTGTGTTCAAAGAGTAACGCTTGCTTTATCCTGTTCTGCGAACACAGGTTTCAATATATACCTAAAGAAGTATTTATAGGTTGTACGTGTGAATGATCAAGGAATTTAGACAACAACCTGAATAATCGGTAGCATACACCAAATCCCACCAGTCTGATCCCGATGCCAAACTTCTTACTTCTCAGTGCTACAATTACACAAGCAATTAAAATGGCTACTTAGCTACATGAGGTTATTATCAGCATCGTCGCTTGTCAAGTATTTGGGGTAGGAAAAGTGATGTTAATTGTTAGGCACTACTACCCAGGCAAAAGCGATACCCCGGTGTTAAGGATGTGCACCAATAATACCATTAAGGTGTTTAATACGATAGCTTTCAAAGACCGGTAGGGTTTTTTTTATTTTACATTTCTACTACGAGACCTTTGTTATTACTCTGTTCATTAAAATTCTTTCTGCAGTAAAGATGATTCAGTGATTTTGCAAGCCGGCACCATCCCTAGAATGTTATAATCCGACAATTTCCAGGCTTTTCAACACAGACCCTTGCATATATGTCACATATCGCATTGCAGATTTCATCCAATAGTGGAAAATGTACTCTGAATGCAATATCATCTTATCAGTATTCCAGCACCATAAGCTTTCTCACTGCAAGCAGGGTCCTGTTCATTACAATGAAACTGAAAATGGAATAACTGAAGGATTGATTTATATGAGCTTCACTCAGGAATGTTCTAATTCTGACATAATCTCTCTGACTGAAACCCTAAACGCTGTGTAATTTTGATTTATTACCCTTAAAAGAAGGAGCTTAGATCTATAGATCAACCGAATACCTAGCGTGAAAAAGAGTGGTGCAACAGCTCAGGAAGACTGCAAGAAAATGCAGATTGATCATGTGACTTTACTCCAAACATTGTCTCAGCCAGCAAATCCGAGAATGGGACTGAAAGCAAGTGGAAAAACATTATGTGGATGTTTTCACAAATCCACTCCCTCACTCAGAAATTTCTCTTGATTATAATACATTTTTACAGCAAAAATAAGAGCATGTTAATAAGTTAAAGCACGAACCAATCTGTTTACTACGAGTTACAGGAAATATCTATTAGAACAGCTAATTTATGGCAAAACAGGGCCAGAGCTTGATTCCNCACAAAATCCACCTTTTACAAGTGGTGCCTAATCAATCTTACTTTATCCTAGCTGGAAAACAGAAGGTTTTATTTTAGAAAAAGATCTTTTTATTCAGTGCGTTTTGTGGCTGGTATGACCGAATTCTAGCAGATGGTAGCCTCCTCTATGCAGGAACATTTGTCGGCTTCACTGTATTGCACAATGCTAGTCCAAGTGTATTATTCTCACCTATGAATGAGGCCTGTTCCTTATTACTCCCCAAGATCAAACATTACACAATTCCTCCAGCATTTTTTTCACTTACAGTCTGAGCTACTACTGCTACTGCAGCCACTGGAAAAGCACTACAACCTCAGAGAGATTATTCCTTCCTTCCTGAATACGTTAGAGTGGCTATACCAGGAACTAAATTTGTGCTTGGGGAGAGCAGGAAGTGCCAGATTCTTTTTATGTATTTGTAGAGAGGAAAAAGAATAGAGAAAAAAAAAAAAAAAAGAGCTTGGGTGGAATCAAATTTAGGACATTGATTCCCTCAGCTTTCAAGAGTAATAAAATACATTATTTGTATCAAAACCTGTTTTCTGCTCAAATGACATAAAGCAGCGGACAAAAGAGAAAAAAAAACCCTGCTTATTTTTACAATCAATTAGCACCATAATTCTATATGGTGCATATCAACATATATGAATACAATAGAGACAGCATTTGATTCTTTGGACTAGAAAACTTAAGGTAAAGCCCAGTTCTGCAAACCAATCCGGGCATACTTCATTTTCAGTGTGAGCTGTTTATTGAATTCCCAAATGAATGTATTTATCGGTAGGAAAATCAAAACAGCAGAGGAGGCAATATCATCTTAGATTTCCCAGTGGTGAATTCATTAGCGGAGTCAATTCTGGACTCAGCCTCGTATCTTACCCACCAGACACCACTTGCTTTCCAATGTAATGACAGGTGATCGTAAAAGCTTAACGGTGTTTTGCTGTGCTGGTAAAGCAGATAGGGCTGGGAGCGAAGAGCTGCATGGTATCTTCTTCTTCAACCAATGGCAAACCATTAAGTATGAGAGATTAAGAACTAGACTTTATTAGGATGATTATCATTACCCTCAACAACGACTATAAAAAGCTCCAAGTCAAATGGTTCTGACTCACTTGTTGAAGGGTACTGGCATCTGTGGAGGAAATTCTGGGTATGGGCTGTCACCAGTGGCTAATCCTGCTGGAACAGGTGTGCAGCACTTTGCCAGGCCCACATCATAGCGGGGCTGGGAGCCAGGGCATCGAGCTCATAAAAGAGATGCCCATGGGGAAAAGAGCTGGAAGCAAACAAGAAAGGGCACTGCCTGCCTTGGCATCTCCCTTGTGTGACTTCCACTTGTAAAGTTTTGGTGTCTAGTGCATTTGGAAGCCTTTCTCTGCTCAGTGTCCATCAGTGGTAATACCCTGCTTGTCCTTCCCCAGTATCAAGTTCTCCTGGGCCACAGCAGCAGCTCATGGGTGAAGTACTGTTGCAGCCAACATGTTTGTAATTGTAAATTCAACAGATTCTTATGAACTGGTGACTTAATATTTTAAAATATCATCAGAATGCTTAAGTAGCAGATCAGACTAACCTGACTGAGGTCAAAGGACATTCATTGACCTCTTTCAGGACAGAATGCAGAAATATTGCAAGGTTGACTTTCAATTGAATGCTCAAGGAACACAGACTCAAAATCTCAACTCTGGCAGATGCTGAACCCAGTGTCATTTGATCTGCGGTAGCACTTGGGTGTCGGAGGATGTCAGCTGAAGAAGGAGGAGACCTTTCTCAAAAATTATCAACTAATCCAAACTGATGGCTTCTGAATAAGAGAAAAACATTTTCTTACATTTTAAGTTATATAAATAAAAAAGTCTTTTCACTGATTTAGACACACCTATTAAAATCACGTTGTAGAGTTAGAGGAGACCCAATCATCAGACCTGCATTAGGCAGACAGAAAGACTTCTTGAAGGGATTTTTTTTTTAAATCTGAAATACGACATATTTATCAAGATAATATTTCTGTCCGATAAAAGTAATTCCATTGATGGAGAGTCTTTCATAGTTACGATTAGAATTTATTGTAAACCAACTGTATTTGTTATTAACCTGAGCTGTAAAAATATTAATACTACTAATTATTAGACACGACAACAATGCAAAAAACAAGATAAAGAAAAAAAAAAGAGGGAAATGAAGCTGATTAAATATCTGGCTCCCATTGATTTCCAATAGCTGCTAGCGTTCAATTAAGAGGTTATTTTATTGTCCTCTGCAGCCAAGCTCAGCCACACTACATTCAATAACCAATAATTTAGGCCTCTGAGTTAATAATTACAATAAAAGTATTCCCCACTTTCTGGCATGCTGTGTTTATTTTAGGATATTAACACAGCAATCCAAATACAACACGTAAGACTCCCTCAGGGCTTTCTGTCTCACATCCCAGACCTTCTGTTTCTTTATAAGCCACAGTTATAAGAGATATAAATAGTCCGAAGCACAAGAGAATCTCTCTTCCCTGACAGAATCTTTATTTACAAGCCGCACAAACCCAAGCAGGTCAAACAGTCCCTTGCTAGCAGGTTAATAAGGCCCACCTGCCAAATAAACCTACCAGTGAACTCCACAGGGCCTACATAAATCCAAAAAAGCTTGGACAAGAGAAGATTTTCTCTCTAGGAATTATACTGAGATGGAATCATACTGAGATGGGATGCTTCTAGTTCAAAAAGGTCCATCTTTCAAACTCCAGAATGCTTGTCTACCTGGCATATACCTATGGACGTGCAAAAAGGTTGCAAAACCTGTGTTTCTTACTTTCAGAAGACACCATTATTTAACATTTATACATCAGTATTGCTTACAGGACACCTACATGTCGAGGACTCCTGTACTGGTGCCATAAGAACATTTAAGTCTCTACCCTTGGGAGTTTTCAAAAGGCAAGTATAGTAGGGTCACACATCAAATCTTTAAAATTACTTAAGACTTACCATACAATTAATTTGCCTACAATGCCATGAAAAGGAAATGGGAGACTAGGATAACTGGTTATTTAAGCTGACCTAGAAATTAATTCTCAGAAGCCACTGTAATATTTTAAATTAATATTGACTGCTATCAAAGTGGAGTTCTGTTCTGAGACCTGAGCTGTTCAAACACTACTCTTGGGTAAATCTTTCCCACTGAATCAATGACGACTTTATGTTCCTTCCTGCATCAGCTAGGCCCATCAACTGTTCCCAGCGTGGGCATATCCACAGACCTTTCAAGAGGCCTAGTCACTGTGTGTATATTGCATTGTAAAAATAGCATCTCCAAAAGCATCCTTCGGATTTCTATTTGCTGTTTGTACAGTCAGCAAACTGGTAAATTCTGAGAGCTTGCCTCCTAATTGATTGTACTTTTAGGATGGCATCGCGCCAACGAAGGCAGCCGGCCACACAGCAGTGGATTGTAGCTGGCCAGAAGCTCTCTGCCCAAAACTCCGCAGCAGGAACTTGTGAGCCGTTCATGGAGTTAGTCTTACCTTTGTATGGCAGGCTGAGAACTGCAGCAGTGCTCAACGTGTTCACAAACAGATCATCTGTCCGAGCCTCAGAGAGAGCAACAGAATTCAGGAAGGGTAAGATGTGACTGAAGAGGCAGCGTACGTGTAGGGGACAGGGATCACAGGTCCAATTTTAACCAGCCAAGGGAAGTCTGATGAAGTTCTTGAATGTATAGTGAGGGACATGTCCATACCAGGCCGACAGGCTGTCTGCTGCCTGTGAAAATACTCAGGGACAGGCTGCAGGCAAATCAGGGTGTAGATGAAAAGGCTGGCAGCTATTATACGTGTTATATATATATATTAGATATTATATCCTGCAGATCTAGAGTAGGCTTGACCAGGCTCCCCACAGGCACTGAGGATTACAGCTGTATTAAAACATACAGGATTGAGGCTGCAAAGGGACAACTCACATATGTAATGCTAACAACATCTATTTGCCAGAGTGACTCCAAATAGAAGTCAAATGTAGCAGTTTTACAAGTGCGCATGAAACAAGGAACACATGTAGAATGTGCGTTTAAGATGGTGCGCTGTGGCAGAGCCTCTATGTCAGGGAGGACATCAAACCCAGGAGATGCACGTAACCTCAGCCCTTCAGCAAATATCACATGTCCAGTTGCTGTAGCAATCGAAAGAGGCAGAGCGTCCAACACATGGTGGCTTTTGTCCATGGGAACGATGCTATTATTAGCGCAATGGTACAACAACCATGCCCAGGTTTCAGGGTGAGATGATGTAGAGTGGGTGAATCTTCATCTAGGGTCTCCTACGCACCGGCCAAGCCCCACACCTCTGCTGAGTCCGTTCTGCATTTGAATCAGAGTTTAGTTCAGCTGCTGTAAATGCAACTGAGACAGCCCGGTGTTTTTCTACTGTACATAGGAGGGATGCTGAAGCCAGAACTGCTGCAGCAGGATCCCTCTTGCATATAGGGTTGAGCTGCTGACAATGAACCGCAGCGTAACTCCTGCAGGCAGCTTAGCAGCCGCCTTCCACTCCCTGCTAGGGCTTGTTCCCCAAGCAAGGGTGTCTCATAAAATGCCTGCACCAATTTGCAAAGTGTAAGCTCTGCCTCATTAACGGTAACTGAAGCGAACAAATATAGCTTAGAGGAGCAAGCACAACAAGCTCAAGAAGAGTGTAAGAACATGATAAAAATGTGCAAGAAACACATCCTACTTCTTTCCGTTTTCACATCCAAAACAGCACAGGTGATAATTTAGCAGTTAGGCCCGTGTTTGCAAACCTGCTCGTCCCATGCCTTCAATCCAGTTGTTACAGCCCTCGTTTGTCAAGTACATTGGCACATACTCGGCACCAATGTAAAACAAGAACTCGGCATCTTACATAAAGTCTCCAAACAGTTCTCGAAATTAGTGGGCATTTCTGAAAACATCTGTCAACGAGCATTTTTCTGAAGGGACATATACTGAGTAAATGGGATATGATCACAGCTACAGGAAATTGCCAGCCACCAACATAATTAGGAACAGTTCGTATGATCAAATTAATCATTCAAAAAAGAGCAATTACTGTTAACAGAATAATGGCATGCCTTAAAAAAGAATGAAATTAACCTTTAGGACCGACATAGTTACCCTCACCATTCTGTACTGAGGCAGCAAAGATTAATATATGTGCAAAATAAACCACTGCATTAGCATCTGCTGAAAACAGAAGTAGCATTATCTATCTGGCCTATTCAACCCTTAACAAACTTTAATCTTTGGCACTGGCACAGGGTGGAAATATCAATAGTCACTTCTCTGCCAAAATGAAAAAACCAAACCCTCAACTTCAAGACTTCCATTGCTAGAGAACTTACCACATTGTGTTTATTGCTGAACAATAATTACATGAAGATTAAGCCTAAGTCAGTAATTTGAAATGCAGCAGAATTATCATCCAAGGCTACATTATGGCTCCTCAAAAGCTAAGAGTTAGAGTTAACCTTTAGCCTTTACAAGCCAAGATCTAGAAAAGCTTACCAAATATACTGAAAAAAAAAAAAGAGTTTTGCTCCTTAGTGCTAAACATTAATGCTGATTATGAATGTATTTCAGTATTTATACTTACAAATGAGATTAAATTCATTTATAAACACAGTAACATTCTACGCTATCAATAGAAGAGTTAATGTGTTTTGAATCCTCAGCTCTGTGTTTCTACATAAATTAGATTTATTTTATTCTGAATGTCAGCAATGTTTAAATTAAGTCATATTGATGTTGAAGATAATTAGAGACATATAACTTCTATACGTAAATTTATTAGTGCACTGAAGTTAGGCTGGAGCATGTTAGCTGCTTAGAACTGGTATACAGCTGTTTTTTATCATCCCAACACTGGAAAACAGCAGGGATATGCTCCTCAGTTTTCCTTTCTCCTGGCCTCTGCCTTCCCCTGAAGATTTTTCTCACTCCCTCGTGTCTTCAACTTTCCTCTCCCTTTTGCTCCCTCAGTGACATTTCCCTTCCTTCTGCTCAGCACAAACAATGCAAACAGAAAGAGGTATTTGGAAGAAAAGTGATGTTTACTCCATTCTTTTCCTAACTGAAAACGTATCTGGAAGACAGACTGGTGTGTCACTCATCGTGTGAGGAATACTCACATTTAACTGTGTATTTTCAAGGTTATCATTTCTTTCTCTGAACAGTATTTAAGCTATAGTTGCTCTTAAGATGTCTCTTACTTGGACAGAGCCTAGTTCTGTTTGAAATTCTCTAAGCAAATTATTTTCTTCCCAAAGAGTCAACTTTCAATTAAAAAAAAATATTATTACTCCATTTTTAAATGAGATTACACAAAACACATGAAGTCTGAAAAACCTGTACCTTCTCATTTCAAATTAATTTAAAAGTAAAAACAATTCCAATAACCGTTTTCAATGAACTTCATGCAAATTAATTAGCAAATGTCCTCAAGAACCTGTTTAGCACTATAATTTTAGGATGACTATGCTACATTTAATATAAAATACTTTGAAACACTGATTTAAGTTTTATACCTCATTCTTTCTTATTCTACTGCAGCAGCTTGCTGGGTCCATATTGAGCAACATGCGCTATGTTGCATGGCCAAAGACATAAATGCCTCCATGCCAATAAAGATTTTTCTTAACAGTCTCAATGACACGGAGACTGACACACTGAAAGATCAGGGGCTCTCTCAAGCTATACCTGATGTAGCTAAAGATAGGTTCAGACAGGGTTCAGGCAAGTTGGAAGCAATGATTACTCACTGTTAATCTGAAGAAAAACATTACTGCTGGCCAAAGTGGGTGCTCAGGTGATGGGCTGCCAGCGTGAAAGAGAGTGATGGTGATACGAGGGACAACAGTGGGAAGATATCTCTGCATCAGTGCTACAACAAAACAGAACAATGGGCGGCGTTAACTTTTCCTGCGTATTCATGTTTTGAAGTAGAACTACATCGTCTTCAGTGTTAAGCCCTAAGACGTGGAAGAGTCTTTGAAAGAAGAAAAACCTACATTTGTAGATTCTGTACGGCCTGGTACAGTCCTTATCACATTAAACACCTGTAGTACAATAAACACTGTGCACATGCTGTGCTGCTGTACGTACTAACTTGGGAAGAGCTGATTAACTCATCGGCTGCACTCACGTATCACCGGTTTAATTCTACTTGTAGTTGTGTTTACACTGCCACCAAGATGATCTGCATTCAGGAAAATATTTACCGAGCAGATGATTATACAAAATCCTGAAACAAAAATAAAAAGGGAGGCAAGAAGGGAGTTCAGAAAGCAATCAATCCTTCGAATCTGTACAGGAGAGAAATGTAAACAGGAGGCTCCCGCCACAAAGATCTACGATGAGATTAAAAGTGCTTCCTAACTGCACCGTCACTGTGATTGGCCTTTGCTAGGAGAAGGGCAAAGCTTCAGCACAGGCACTGCTAATTGTCATTATTTCTAATAGCAAGAAGTACCCCAAAATGTGCCCCATCCTCCTGTTAACAAAGCTGACTAAACTCTCAGAGGACAGAGCTCTGCACTGTTGCATGGAGCAGTGCCACACACGTAGAATTTGTTCCTGAGCTCTGCCTAATGCAGTGAAACTACAGCGACTGCGACGTAGGCCTGAGCTTTCTGGCACTGTCTATCCCTGTGGTGGTGGCAACAACAACAACAAAATCTTCTTCAAGCTTCAGAATTTCAGCCTTTCCTAACACATGCCTAAGGTCAGGGGCACCAACTGCCATTATTGCTGAATAAATCATCTTGAAAAAGTGTTCAGATTGTAAATTATCTTTCGGCCTAGTAAGAAATTGATAAACTCTCAAACATTTACATATTTCTCGAGCAATATTCAACCGCTACATTTAAATTCCTTTATTGAGTTGAACAGAGGGATATTGATCTTTATGCTATTTCATAAGACGATACACCCATAAAAGTTGAAAGTAAGGAGCAATAAAATTTTAAGATACCAAATGAAACAGGAGTGATTAATAAATGAATTCTATTATCTGCTCTAGTTGGACATCTTTTGGTTTCAAGGACCCGTTTGGCTATCTGAGAGGCTTCAAACTGTTAAAAAAAACATTGGCTAATTCAAAATCACAAGAAAAATGTAATGAAAGAGAATAAAACTTTCAAGACGTTCAGCCTGGAAATTTGCAACCACGAGAAAGAGATTAGAGGACATTTACTTCGACTCCTTCAAAGCCATCACTCAAGTATAAGGCAGCGCACCCGTTATTTGTCAGCACAAGCTCACTCTGCACCGCATCTGTGTTTACGCTGCCAGAAGTTACAACTTCTCTGAACTCGGCTTTCAGAAGCGTAACAGAGCTATATCCCCTTTCGAAGAAGCAGCCTCTGCATACTGCAGTGGAAAAAATGGGGTTTTTACTGTCACGATACAAGCTCAGGAAAACAGATAATGGTTTTTTAATTAATAAAAAAAGCATGCATAGTTTCTTTTTTGGAAGGGTCGTTATATCGGAGAGCTTTGCACCCGTGTCTATATACAGTATAAACTGGTGCTATTCCAGTTCAAGGTGTTAACTCGCAGCATAAGCTTTCCTGGAAATACGCATGGTGGGTCCATCAGGAGGTAATTACATGGTTGCAAATCTTCATAGTGTAGAGGCCAGTGATCTATGGGAGTTGAAAGGGCTAAGGAAGATCTGTTGTCACCTTGACCACAATAGCAAAATCCTTCCACTGAAATCTCAAACCGACACAGAAGGCAAACATGAGAACTATTATCTGGAGGATCTCATGCATTAATAATAAGTACAGAATAAAAACGCTTCCTTTCTGGAAGTCATAGATGAGCTTATATCACTGAGCCTCAACACAGAATTTATTCCCAGGAGAAAGCAGCATTTGTAGCACACCAATTATTGATAAGTAGCCTGGGTTCTTAACCAAGGGGGTTTCTGAGGGGGGAGGAAATAGCAAGCACCCCTGCAAATGTCTCATGCCTCGTATTTTTAATACGTTAGCATTATTGTTCACCCATGGAGGAAACACACACCTGTACGTGGCCTTGTGTAGCAAAAACAGGATCCACGTATTTGTACCTACATTTATTTGTGCTGATAATAGCACCCCTATTTTTAATGATAAAACATCTTTTCTGTAATGCATGTAACTTCCGAAAGGAAGCTGGAAG
Organism: Todus mexicanus; assembly: GCA_013389965.1. NCBI lineage: Eukaryota > Metazoa > Chordata > Aves > Coraciiformes > Todidae > Todus > Todus mexicanus. The sequence continues at coordinate 22,849 of WEIS01094774.1, forward strand.
ACAAAATTGTCGTGACTCTTCATTCGAATGAGCTATTTGAAAATGTGTTAGCACTTTATCTTTAATGCTGTAAATACTGACATTCGGAAGCTAAATCTTGCTTGTCTAACACCTTAAAGATAACATTTGTGGGTGTTTGGGGTGGGTTGTTTTTTTAACAAAAAGGCTGTAAAATATGTTAAGGTACCTTTATCACTACAGACAGACTTCCTTCAGCCACCTTGAGATTAAAGTTTTAATCAGCCGATGATTTTTTTTTTCCATTACAAAGTAATTAACACTTAAGTTTGCACCGCTCAGCTGTTAACTGCCACGCTAAGGAAGGTGCGCCCTCCAATAAACACAGGCTTAAAATATCGACAAACTTCTACACAGAGAAAGAAATGATTATGTAAAAAAAAAAAATTAAAAATAATAAAAATAATAAAAATCTGATTCTTTCTGTAACAGATGGCCTAATTTCACCATTCCCAGTGAAGTACAGTGCTGGTGTGCTCCCCTCCTCCGTTATCGACTGTTTACCTTCCACGGGAGCGCGTTAGGCCCTTAGCTACCAGGTTAATTCAGTATCCATAGCAGCGAGGAGCTACATCCTCAGCCTAGCGCAGAGAACACAGGTTCTCAGGGCTCCACAAGCCCTTTATCAAACCATCAAAAGCGCGAAGGAGTCGGTCGCTGCCCACTTTGCCGTTATCCGGTGCGACGGCTCACGAGAAGATTTGTTCCGATCGCTACGCGACGGATACTCAACAACTTGGCCTAATAAAAATAAGCAGGAAAATAATAAAATAGCTGTGCTTTCAATTGGCAAATTGCAAGCACGTGTATTTATTGTGATGCAAGCTTAAAAAAAGAAGAAAATAAAAAGAGAGAAAGCACCAAAA
>WEIS01094778.1:0-10634 GCA_013389965.1 Todus mexicanus
AGCTCTGCAAGCTGTTTCTTGCAAGGTTTGTGGCTCTAAGTAACAGAGACTCCTACTTCTCCAAAAGCAGAAAGTCAGGGCAGAATAAAAATAATGGTAACAAGGAGCAGAAAAGTTACTTTATCGGTTCTTTGGCTAAGTCAGAAAGTCCTTACCATCAAAATTATCCTTCATTATAAATAAATTACCACATTTTGGTTTTTTCCTTAAATTTTACAGGAACTTAACTAGCGAGAGGCATGCACTTCTTCAGCAGGTCTCTACTGTTACAGCAAAAATGACAGTGTGCTCCAGGATGCAAACATCACATTGTTGTGTTTGAAAGAAGGCAGTGCCATTTTCCACTGAAATGGTTTGGATAGTCTGTGCAGCAAGCACAAACTGTGTTGATTTAGACTAAGTATGTTCATTAGTATTAAGGAAAATATTTGAAACCAAATAGTTGGAATAAATTAAGGAGGTGTGGAGGCCAGACTTGGCCATGAAACACAGTTTTTGTATCACTTCAGAGTGCTCTATAATTTTTGGTTTAATTCAGATTAGAAGAAAAAATATTAATATTAGCCCTAGTTAACAGTTATATTTGTTTTCTGAAGCAAAGCCAACAGATGAATTAACTACAGCGTCAACTACATCGACAGTTCCTCTAGATCAGGGATGAGACAGTTTGGCAGGAGAACGATGGGAAATCGCGTGAATGTGATCCAAGATTTTTTAGCTAAACAGCATGACACCTTTTTATTAGANAACAGCATGACACCTTTTTATTAGACCCAGGCGGCATTGGAAATGCAGCCCTATTTTCCTAGACTATTCTGTAAGCTAAGTACATGTGCACAGCCACAGAGCCTGTAAGATAAGAACTGGGAAAACTGACAGAGCTAAGCTGCTCTCTGTGGATCCGCGGTACTATCTTTAACTTTGAAAAGGGATATAGAGTTGGATATTTGAGTTTCTTATAGAAAAGGAACAAGCAACACAAAGGCATTTCAAGAAAGCTGGTGTATTCCCCTTGACTAGCACGACAACTATAAAACCCTGACTTTCTGCTTACCTGGGCAAATTTCTAGAGGACAGATTGAAGTCTACTAGCTGGCATTACTCTGAATGTACGGAAACATCTTCGTGCTTAGAAAGAGCAACCAAAGTACATAGTCCAGAGGAAAGAGGAAGCAGGATCCATTTCCACAAGCTGCTGAGCAGGCCACAGAACACACCAAATGGAATCCAGACTCTAAGTACTCTAAGAACTGGAGATCCAGGAAAATCCCCATCTTTCTGCTTTTTCACAGTAAACAATTCTGACTGACTTTGCTTTCTATTCCTGCATGTACATGAACTTCATTAACAGACACGCATCAAAAAGGTGCTTGAGGACAAATCAGTAATTGCTCTTTTATAACAAATCAGAAGTTACTGAGAAAATCTTCTATAAAGACTCTGTCAAAACAAGTCCCTTAAGGATTAGCAGAAGCTAAATCCTCTGTCAGAGAGATTTTTCTCAACAGCAGTAAAAGGGGTTTAGTATCAGAAAATCTTAGAAAATATCCTTTCCTCCCTCTCAGAAGGGTTATCTGACTAGTGCTGCCTTCTTCAGAAGCATACTCTATTGCTTCCCTTTTGTTTTCATACAAGCTCTCATTTTCACAGCAAATACAGCATTTAGCAACTCTTAAAACATCAACATCAATTCCTTTCTTGTTTCACTGGCATTATTATGGGCTAGGAGAAAACCTTTCAGGACATTTGCCTAGCATGAATGAAAGGCAATTAACAAGCTTTGAGCTAGCTATGGATAGTGAAGTAATAGCCCGCGTTATGTCTGGGGAATACACAGAGTTAGAATTCAATTTCTTTTTTTTTAAATAGACAGACTACGGAGTCTTATTCGCTTGTCATACAAGTCCACATTTGCTCTTCCAGTCTACAGGAAAATTTCTGTGGAAGATTGGTTTTAAACAGTCAGAATCTTGACACATGTCAAAGCCTTTCAAACTCACCATTCAAGAAATTAATATTTAACGTGCTGTCAATGAGGAGTCGTCATGCTTATTGTCCTGAAGTTATCTGGACAAGTCTTTTATTTTGACTTGTCACTTGAGCTTACTTCACTAACAGAACACAGAATCTGAGCTCCTGGGAAGTAAATAACTGCAATTGATAAGCATTAGAAACTACACAGGATACATTCTCCTTACACAGAGAGGGACCAGTGGTATGTGCCAGCACCATCATTCATTTCCATCTCCTGGACTGGAATGAGCTCAACTGGCTAGTAACTAACAAGAGACTCTGTCACCAAACCAAGAGTCTCCAAGATGGTCAGAGTGTCCTACAATGATGGAATCAGCAACATCTTGTACCACAGAAACCAAGCCCTCCTGTCAGACTATACACACAAAAATCTCCTATAGCCTAATGCAGCCACCAGAAGCACTGGCATTTGCAATATTTTTATGGAATCTCTAAAACGGGAACAGATATCTCTCTAGAATCTTGGCTGCTCCACCAACCCATACGCTTGAACACCTACTGAAAAAGAAAAATCGGAACTCAAAAAATTGCCCAAGTTTTGTTCCACATATTTTAAAGAACTCTTTGTACTACTGCCTAAGAGTTTATTCTAATACAAATTGAGAAGATTTTGCATGAACTGTTCCATTTAAACTGGGATTTTATAAAGTGTTTTACAGTGGCTGATTTATTGGTAAATCAACTGAACTTTTGAAAAGAAATCTAATCAGTATATACTGTTACAGGCTAATTCTTTTTGCAGCCTGAATTACACAGCTGTAATCCTTAGGCTTCCTGAGATTCTTCCAATGCATGCAAAGAAATGAACTAGTAAATTCTAGGCTGAGGAGTTATGAACACGCTTCTCTCTTCAAGAGTAATCAAGAGGAATGCGAAACTGCCAACTACAACACTGTAGTTTCCTTCTAATTGTGAAGTTGAAGGCCAAGCCTCGGAGGGAACCCACTAGAAGCAGCACACATTCCCTAGCTGCTTCCACTCATACCTTACATTTGAAATGTAATGCTACTCCACATTAAGAGGTGTTTTTCTTCAGGCATCACTAAGGGAAACCAACTTAAAACGCTTACACTGCTGGTTAACTATGTTGACAACGTACATTTGAGCCAGTTAGAAGTTCCAAGCTTTCATATAGCACAATTCACAGTGGCTTGAAATAAAAAAACAAACAACAAAACAACAATAAACCAAAACAGGGCATAAGTAACTGAAACACCAACTCAAAGTTCTAGGGCCCACTAGTAATCTGAGGGGATACTGGTTAACACTGTTACTACTAGTTCTCATCTGCCACTGCTACTGATTGACAGATGAGGCCACCAGAAATAAATTATTGCTAATCAAAGCCATGCACTTCAAGTTGCAATTGGACAGAAACAAGGCAAACTTTAGGAAGAACTACTCGCTTCTCTAAACATGTATCCCTTGGAAGAGAGGACATTAGATAAGAAAGAGATTCTGCAAGCAATATAGGAGAAAAACTTACACACGAACAAAAAGCCGACGCGGTAAACCTTGGAGAATTTTCCCTCATGTAGGTGGCTACCGAATTTATTTAGGTGCAGACCAAAGAAATCACGTATCAAGGCAAAAAAAAAAAATTGAAGTAAATGGGAGAAAGCTCAACTTTTCCCAATAGTATGGCTTTGGGTGAAAAGCAACAAACATTTAATTCTCAATTACACATTTCTCTTTGGTGACGCCTGTAGATGAAAAGAACAATTGCCAGGATCTCTGCATGAAGATTCAATTATCACCATGAGAGGATGAAGTTCTAAGCTTCAGTAAAAGAACTTGAGGTCCTGACTGACACAGTCTTTTCCACAGTCAGATAACTATATACTCTGAGATTTAAAATAATTAAATTAAAATGAAGCGAGCATATTAAAGAGATAAATAAAGTCTTCTCATACACTGGTTTCAAAACCAGGCCCAGTCAGACAGTGAAATCCATATTCAACATGTTCTGATTGCAGCTATTCTTTTTTTCTTTTTTTTTTTTTCCATGGCAAACCATCCTCCAAACAAGCAGCTTCAAGCCAAGCCCAGCACAGAACTGCAACTCCTTCCTGCTGCCACCTGCTGGGCCTTAGGGACAGCACCACCCCCACACAGCCACAATCCGCATTTCCCATCCAATTTCTGGAGAGTTCCACGCTAGTCTGGAGGTTTCATTCTCTCACTTCCCCCCTCCACACCTCATCTGCTGAGATGAAGAAGCCATTCTGAGAAGCGCCTTTGTTTCTGTGTGACTACACAAGCCTCACACTGCCCCCGGAGCAGAAAACTACGTGTTGCCATCCCCTATTTGTCAAGGTTTCACCTCTGCTCTCAAGAGAAAGCAAGACCTTCCTCCAGATGTGATGCACGAGTCCATTCTCATAGCCGGGTTGTCTTTGGAGGTGCTGCTCTTCCAGAGTAGCCAGGCTTTCAAACGACCCAGTATTGCTAGCCTGGGTTCTCAGGTGCGCCTTTCCTCCCCACTGGGTCGTGTTAGAGATTAAGCGCAAGTGAGAAAGCTCAATTTTATTCCTGTTTTGTCTTAAGAAAGAGTTACAGTATGTAATGCTTTGAAAAAGGATTCTGACCTATTGAACGGCCTATTCTGTGAGGAGCGTGGCTTCCAGACATGATTTTCCCCTTCCTCAAATAAAAAAATCATGAAAGAAAATGGTTGCACCTGGATATAATCTCTCCAGCTCCTTCCTCCAACAACTTTTTTTGCTGAAAATTGACAAAATGCTCTTTGATTAAAAAAAACCACGAAACAATCTTTTCCTAACACGTTCAGTTAAAAAACACTAAAAAATTATATCAAACAGGTAATGCCCCACAAGGTACCCAGGCGAACAAACACGGTAGCTGGCAGTGACCAAGCAAATGCTTCAATGCTTTATAAACACCTATTAAAAACAAACCCCCAAGGCAGATTTTATTTCGTTTTGGTTTTTTCCAACAAGGAAGTATCAGGAAAGAAAGAAACAATTATCTGAAAAATCTAAAGCAAGCATCAGGACCCCCTTCCCAATGTACACGCTTTCTCCCCACAGGATGAGCCAGCCTGGCCGGCCACTTCAAAAGTCTGGTATTGCTGCTAGTTAACCAACCATGTAATTCTAATTTGTTATCACAGAGCAGGTACTGTACATGCTTATTTAGGCCATCCACATGACAGGGTAATTTGTAGCTATATAATTTCATGGTAATTATAGCTGGAATTACTATGTACAAACTGGGCATTTCCAAGGTAATTACCAAAAACGAGAGGCTCGGTATTGACACAATTAGTGGAACCCTTGCAAAACAAAGTATTATGTAAGGCTGACTCGGAGGTTGTCTTTCCCTCCTCCTTTAGCTTCGTAATTGACAGAAAACAAAAAGTGCAGAAAGCCAGAGACTGAAGCCAACACATCTTGGTGTGGGTGGCACCTACCTCCCGTGAGCCGATCACAGCTGCTGATTCTGCCTGCTCCTGTTTGATACCAAGGATGACACAGTTTCTCAAACGCTACCCCCTCCACTGAAGAGTTGTGATTGATAAACAAATAAATTTTTTTAAAATGTTCAATTTGAAGACAGGCACACCAGCTCTACTATTAACCTTCTTCCCAGCATATTCTGGTATATGGTTTCTACTTGTGTCACAGACACAAAACCACAGCCAGCGCTGTGTCAGTCTGTGGAAAAAAAGCAGCTTCAATATTGGAGACTGTAAACATTGTTGTTCGCAGTATCTGCCTCATTTGGTTATAAGCGGCGCGGGAATTAAAGGCCTGTTAGGCTACGTAAATTCTATAAACTGCTTTTCCTGAGTTATCTTCAGTTCACAGTTCATGGGGCTCATCTGAGAGAATTAATTCAGGGAAGCCTACTCACATGGTTACAGTATGTGAAGCCCAAGAGATGGTGCTGTCTCCGCACTCTGTGATGGTCTTTGTATCAACATCTGGAAATGAAGCAACGGGCACATGCAAATAAGCAGAGTATCAATTCAAATGTCCCAATACTTTGATCAATCAAAATAAAAAAAGGGAAAGTTTATAATTATCTCGAGGCAATGAAAGCCTGGACAGTAATGAACTTGAATACGGTATTAAACTAGAAGTATTTCACTACAGCACCTTATCACACACAGATATTCTACCAAACTCACCGTGATATGCTGCAAATGTGTGTCGACGGTTGCAGCCGGTAAAGCAAAGCTTCTGAACTGTACTTAGTTGAAATCCTGGCAAACTGACAGCCAGGAAAGGCTGAAGGAATGATGAGGAAGCAGCAACTCCTCAAGGCTATTTCAGCCAAAGCGCCTCATTCATGGATCTGTTTCTTGTTAATAATGTGACCCGTGTTATTACAAGGAATTTTTAATAAAAATCTAACAAATGAGAAAGATTATCTGTCAGTGAACACTCGAAAAAAATATTGTAATACTCATTTTTTTTGCTACAATAAAAGAAATAAATCATATAACCTGAAAAAGAAAGCCAGCTGGCTGGGAGGAAAACGCTACAGAAAGGGCACAATTACAACATGACAAAAGGAGAGAGATCTTGCTGAGCACCAAGCTCCAAACCAAAGGGATGGGGGAGCAGGGTGCTGTGCTGGAGGTAGTTCTGCCCTAGTGCAGCAGAACTGGATACTAGTTACAGCTGCTTTCAAAACTGAGTGGCAAAAGTTGGCCGCCACAAACTTTTCTTCCCTATTTGCTTTACCTCTCTCAGACTTTTCCTGCCTTTGTGGTTTACTTCTCTTTGCTCACACACAACCTTCAAGGTTCCACTTCACGGCTTCAGAAGTGGCTGCTAAAATTTTGGCAACGCAGCCTAAGGTGTGGAGGACAGAAAATTACCCATAGGCAGCACTCACATTTAAGTAACTGCATACAGGAAGAAGCAAAGCAAGAGGGTGAGCAAGAAGGTGGTAGGATGGAGGCTTTCCAGCACTGGACAGGTCCTGAGCAACCAGCACACCGGGCCTCCACGTTACACCTCGGAACAGAACGGAAAAACCTCCCCAGGGACCGAAGGGGCCACCACTTTGCAAGTCTTCCACCGAGCTGCATATGTAGGAACTGTGCATCACCTACCAAGAGCTGGGAAAAATACCGTGGCTTCCTCCCTGACACGCAGGAGAGGTCAGCCCTGTGTCCAGGAGCTCCTTACAGGGGACCATAGACGAACTGCACCTAGAAAGCTGTCAGAAGAGAAATTCATTGTCATGCTCAGTGTTCCCTGGTTAAATTCTGTCCCTGAAGAACCACTTGCTAAGGAAAAAGTAAAGCTTTATTTCACACTTGAAAAGGAGAGAGACACCAGAGCCAGAAAGTCCAAGAAGTCTGGTTGTGCCTCCAAAGCTGATTAAGCGACAATGTCAGAGCCAGTCTCCGATCTCTTGACACCCAGCCCAGCTAGTCCCTCTTCTATACCATAGTGCCAACTGTGTCTCTCTGACTCATGTAAGAAACTCCCAGGCCTTCCACTGCAGAAGGGTCCAGCTCCTTCTGAAGAGAGGAGCCCAAACAGTAAGGGTATGAGTAAATCCAGTCACACTGCTCTGGAAATGAGACCTTCTGCTGGAGTTCTCCAGCAAGGAGTTGAAGGGTTACCTCAGAATCTGCTGATTAAAAAACACGCTTGCTCCTTTCTCAGTGGGGCTTTGGAGGTACTGCCATCTCGAAATACTGATGCATGATAAATACTCTCAGTAGCCAGTTTACTTAGTTTCCTCTTATGACACTGCTTGTTAGAACAATTTCAGATTTAAAACAGCTCGGCATCAAAAAATCAATTCTTTGTAGAAACGAGCTCATCTGCCTCAGTATTTATCTACCAAAGATTTTGTTCTTTCTTTTATCATCACCCACAATGACTTTCAGCTACATTTCCTGCGGACACCTCTTGCATAACAAGTGTAGACAGCCACCCGCTCAGATTCTGTACCTCTCCCTTTCCTGTTTACACCACTTCTGCTCAGAGAAAATGCCCGCCCATACCGCCACAACACGACATTTGGTCTGAAGACCCAGCTTTTAGCAGCAGCAGAGAGTTGGGATGCACAAAGGCTCCCCAAATGAGTTCGTCTCTGAATTAGGCAGATTGCCCAAAGAGAGCAGTGGTTTGTGGTGGTACAGAAATGCCACACTCCTTCAGTATCACAGCAGCAGCCTTCCTTTTCTCCTGCCATCATGTCAGAATCTCACTCTGGACAATAGGCTACTAGGGAAGAGCAGGGAAGAGTGATGGTAGGGAAGGCAGGGATGGTCAAGTCCAGAAAGCCAGGCTGGGCGTTCGCCTTCATACAGAATTGATAATCCCATGCTCCAGCGATGCACGGAGCAGCACGGGTGTAAGAATGAAAGATGAAAGCGCAAGATAAACATACCTGCTCCTACCAGGACATCCAGGAGGACCAAAATGAGTGCTTCTCAGAGGACTGACAGCACTTGCTGCAGTTCTGCACTGGTACCTCACTGCAGCTAGTTCTTTACAGCAAAGAGAACACACACGCATATATTACTTTACCTTCTTCCTCTTTTTTGTTCTTTGGTTGGAGTTCCAGCCTACTGGAAAAGTATCATACAATACCCCTGCTGTGCTACAAGTCTCCTTTTCGGTTCAATTAATGAGCCATAAATAACACGATGAAGGTGTCAACAAAGAGGGTAATTTATCATAACTTGTCAGAGGGGCGATTCTTAGGAGGAGAACGCTCATTCGCAGCCTGGCGGAACATACAAAGATTTATTCCTCGCCTAGTACCTCCCTCTACTCCCTGGGCCTGCCAAAATTTATCTTGTGCTGGAACCCTCACAGGTGCACCGCTTTGACAAATATGCTCCGAAGTCTGGTATTCATCACGGGCAAGTCTTTGTTAGGAAGGAGGCAGCAAGAAATAAATTTGTTTTAGAAAGAAGGTGCTTGTGAGTCAATGCGCTCAGGGGTACGGAGAGAGGCAGACAGGCTCATTATTTTTAACCTCCCTGTGTCTGCAAGAGAAGAAAACGAGGTAATGGAGTTGATGCGATATTACAGCCCCTGACTTCGTTACTTGCTGCATGGCTAAACAAGCACCTCAGTAATTACCACTGCTGCACTCTTACTTGCTGCCTTTTCACCTCACACTTGCCTCCAACAGGTAGAGCAACTGATGCCTGTAGAACATTTGATGGAGGGAACTCTTCTCATGGCCAAGTGCTCCACAGAAATCAAGATTCAGAAGTTCGAAGACTGTTCTTACAAAGTGCAAGTGGATATGAAGCTACTAAAACCATTTCTGGCTTCATGTTTCTCGCATGTTCTGTAGGGTAGGACACTAAGAGCATTTTCATCCTTGTTCTTCAGACAGACCACATAACGTTTTGCCAAGGAAAGAGAAAGTCTTTAAGACAAGCTTTACAGTCATTAGATTTCTTGATACTGTTTTTGAGCACAGAGATCATTATTTGGTCTCTGGAAACTAAATTGCTAAGGATGAATCGCACAGATTTTCACAATTTCTCTGAATAATTTACTTCCCTACCTGCTAGAACTGAAAAGTGAGTTAAAAACCAGAGTTTCTAGGCATACAGCACATAACTAGGAAACAAATCTGCTATTTGCATACACACAGAAGTAGCATCCTTCTCTTTGCACAGACACTTCTGGGTTCACGGCAAATCTCTGCCAGCCCTGCAAGTCACGCTAATCCCAGGGTCAGTTTAGGGCCTCATCAACCCAACCTATCATCCTACGGGCTTGAAAAGCCAGCAGGCTCCCCCATCCCCCTTATTCCTCCACATCTCTGAAGGGTCCATTTAGAGCACGCAGCTTGCGAACAGAAGCCCCTCCTCATCAAAACTACCAACTTCTTTCAAGCATTGCAAATCTGATTATTTAATACAGCTCTGTTAATTTTGTGCTCTGGAGGTTGACCTAGTGCTACCACAGGGTTTTTCACTTAAAAAAAAATAAATAAATAGAAATTGAGCTTTGTAGCAACTGTAAAAGCCAAGTACGAAGAAAGACCTGGGCAGCTTCCAATTGTATACTTGCAAGGAACTTCCATCTGCCTTCTTTTTTTAATGAAAAAGAAGTTTTGAAACTTGGAACTGACAGCCTCTTGGTTCAAGAAATTCCTAATTAGCATAACAGCAGCAACATGCTAAACAAATTAACTGCTGGAGGGTCACCGTGGCCTCCCGCTGACACAGATCCAGGCAGAATTTGTTTTGGTTTGCTTTGTTCTAAAGGTTCCCCATGTCTGCTTGCTACCTCTCATCATTCACTACCAGGTTCCTACAAAGACAGATACTGCAGGAGTTGTTCCACGTTAGAAAAGCTTTTTAGAGCAATTAAATCTAAAACATTTGGATGTAGTTGGTGGCTCTTACCTAATGCAATTTAAAAAAAAAATAATAATGAAATCACTTGGCGGACAAAGTTTCTGGGGAAAAAGTGCTTCCCAGTGACACGGCAAGGGCATCGGCTGCTTATATGCTCCTGATCACTCCGGCCTGGGACGTTTGCACCTCGGTCTGAGCCACACCTGCATGCGGCAATATGTTCCACAGTAGCCTACGACAACATGATGCAAGATCCTGATCAAGGAATTCCAGAGAAGAA
>WEIS01094779.1:2743-15702 GCA_013389965.1 Todus mexicanus
GGTCTCGCGCTGCCGCCCCGCGCCCGGCCCGCGCGGGGGCCCCGGCAGAGAAGGCGAGCCCGGCTCTGCAGCTCCGGCTCTGGAGCGATGGGCAAGGGCCGTGAGGCAGCGAAACCAACCCCGAGCTACCGCGTACCGTGGGGTTCCTACCGGAGCTGTAAAGAAAGCCAGAGCTGGAGGTCGCCTGCGTCGCTGCCTTTGGTGGCTCTTGTCGTACCGCGCACACCGAACGCTTTCTCGTTGCTACTTATCGAGTTTAAAAATTAATTCATACGGAGCAGCGGGGAAATGGAAAATAAATTCTTTTCCAAGTAACGGTGCGGGGTCGGTATCTAGAAGCACAGCTGTTAGAAAGATCTGTTGGGTTTCTTACAGAGAAATGTTACATCACTTTTCTGAAAACTCGGGTTTAAGTGAAAAGCCTGGTTTCGTAATTTTATTGTCACCTGCAACCAAAATGCGTAAGATACATTTGTTTAGCAAACAAAAATTGTTGAGACCAACCAATAAAGCCGTGTGACCTCTCAGAGAGCTGAATATAGGCGTGGGACCAGAAGGTATCAGCAAAACAAAATTACCTACGTGTGCTCCAACATTTTGACGTAACAAAGACCCCAAGCTTGGATTCATTTATCAACATCACCTTTTAAAGCCGAGGGTCTGATTGCCCATTAGAAGATGGTGTAAATCTAACTTCAAGCACAAATGCAACATCGATTTAAAGATCTGCTGAGGTTCCAAAACCCATGTCTTTTTTTTTTTATTCCCTCTTTCCATACCTCTGCTGCCTCCCAAATTAGGGAAGAAGGTAACATTTCAGTAATGCCGTGAATATGGTTTGGGGTTTATCTGCCACAGACGTTCTCTGCAGCTAATGCTAATTCAATGAATAACGTCTGAGATGAGTAAACTCGTGTTTTAAGAGATTGCTTGGCAGCAAAGTTTGCTGTAATTCTACTTGCTGTACAAACAGCTATTGTTTGCTATCATTAAGGGACTTTCCCCATTGCGATTTCCCCCTCCTCATTAGGTATGAAAGGACTTTGACTGGTTCCCTCATAAGCGCAGTTCTCAGTAAAAGCACAATGCATACTGGAAATCCTCTGTATTGTTTGCAAAAAGCAGCTCATAATCCCGTTGGAAATCTCTTCCTAAAAACATCTTCTCTTTTTTTTTTTTCTTTTTTTCTCTCCTCCCAAGGCTAAAGGATGATCTCAGCCCGTGCTGCCTCCATTCCATTAAGAATGGTTTCTGGATATTTGCCATGAACTGTCTCTAGATGGTCATTTTCTGGGGCCCCTCTTTTAGTGTGTTTTGAATCAAACTGGAAAATCTAAAAATACAGCACACAATAATCTGCAGTGTCTAGACTCTTCTAATTATCTTACAATGAAGGCATTTTGATTAATAACCAGATTAATTGGATACTGGAGCAGGTATATTATCTCAAAGAATTAATAATTACAGAAACTATTGTCTTTTCCATCACTGACAGAGGTACATTGTAAAGCAAGTAACCATTGAATTATTATTTTTTTCTTTCTGATGATAAACAATCTGTAGTTCAAAAGGCCAGGAATACTATTCAAATCAAAAACAATAGCCTGAGATTATGTGAGTAGCCTCTGGAAGGAAAAATAATAAAACCACAGAGGGTTTTTTAGTATTGTTCATGCACTGAATTTTCCTCTTGCTGCTAAAAGTTTGTACTTCATGTAGTAGAGTGTGAGAAGTCCTGTTGACTTTATTGGAAACTGAAAGTATCTAGTACCTCAAGGAACTAGGCCCTGCTCTCCGGTCTCTAATGAATGTAAACGCTTCCAGAGCTGAGGCAGAAAAACAAATTTAAATACAAGGTTTACACCGTTTCAAATTTTGTGTTTCCTATGCAAATCAGCGGTGACTTTTTCACTAAAGACCTGCTGAGGTTGGTGGAAGGTTTTGGAATGAGGCCTGTCACTTCAGAGGTGATTTGGAGAAGCACGGCTTGCAGGTGCCTTTGGAGGACGTGATTTTGACAATTGTTGGGCTTCGCTGTTCTTCCAAGCAGATGCTCTGCTGGGTGACTCCAGCTCAGATTCGTTAGCCACCTTCAAAAACAGGAGGCTGTTAAAGAACAAACTCCAGTTTACTTGCACTTGTAAGCTGAGGGGGGTGTGTGTTAGAACCACCTCCTGCTTATTTGGATTCACTGGCACGTGTAGATGTGGACAGAGCCAGGTCTGCACATCTGTGCGAAGAGGACGCCAGCAGCTTCATCTGGGATGTCATACGGTTCCCCCGTTCTCTCAGGATCTTACTTCGATTGGAAAGGAGAAAAGACAGGGAGTCTAGCAAGAGCCCACAGCAAAATTAGGGATCAGCCCCCCTACATGGCTGAATGTCACCAGAGGAGGTCTTTTGGTCTTTTGGCCTGCAGTTTTGTCTTGCCAATGCTAATGAAGGAGTTGCTGGCCAGTGGTGCTTGAGCAGCCCAGCTGTGGAGCAGAAGCACAGAGGGGAACAGGGAGTGCTGGATGCAAGCTGCGACAACCAGGCTGAAGATTTCAACAGCTTGTTCGACCGGTCCAGACCAAACTTTCTCCAGCTCAGCCTTAGCTCTGGGTTTTGCCTAAGCTCATTCCTTTGGGCACAGCACTAGCTAAATGCTGGTTGACTGCTTGTTTGACAACTGCATCCCGCCTCACTGGCTTGGAGAAAGATGAGAAGACAAGAAACATGCACCCATTTATGTGGAAGCACCCCATGTCTCTTCTGTGCTTAGCACAGGCACGTAAGAGACGCAGAAGGGGACAAGAGTTCCTTTCTCAGTTGAGTCTGTCTTCTTATAAAGAATGATTCCTAGTGCATCTTGTGAAATCTTAGCTATCTATAAAATCCAGTGACCTTGAAAAGCATTGTAGGTAGCAAACCACACAGGTATCTGAATGATCATTGCAAGTAGCAGGTTTGTCTTGAGATGTTGCAGTTTGTATCTGGTGGTGTAAATCATACGTTCTAGTGGTAGGTACTGTGATACAACCCTGATGGAATTTTATAAGCACAGGATGTACAATGTGGTTTAACCGCGTGTCTAGGGAAGAAAATAAACAAGCAGTTGCCCACAGAACATATCTTACATCTGAACTTCAGTGCATATGCCAACAAAAGTTAGTGCTGAAGCTGCTGGCTGGACAGCTCGATGTCAGAAGTGCCATGTGCTGTTTGAAATGGAAGCTATTGTTCAACATAGCTCTGAGGATCTGCAGCGTTGTCTTGAGCATGATGGGGAGGAGAATTAGCCATCTGCAGCAGGAGCGGTGGTAAATAGTTTTCACTTGCGTGTCATAACCTCAGAGAGGACAATAGCTCAAGGAGAAATCCAAATCTGCATCTTGCTGCCAGTTAAGGCATCAGTGTGCCTTGGGGTGGTAGTGCCCAAAAGCTACAGCTGGGCTTGTGCCTCACTCTAGGGGGCCTTGCAAACAAGTACAGTCCCTTCACAGAGAGTTCTTGTAATGTAAAGGCAAGATGCAAGAAGTGAGTATAGCAAACAATAGGAAGGAAGAGGGGGAGGGAAGATGAGGTTAACAGTAATAACATCATGTGGTTATGTAGGTTAACAGTGTGAAGAGCTTGATGACTGACTTCTGTAACCTCTTATTTTTAAATACGTTTCCAGAGCACGCTATTAAGACACTTCGCTTTTTATTAAATTTTGCTCCTCGTCCTATCCCAGAGAAGTATCTTCACTTATTTTCCATTATGTGAATTTTTGTTTCTGTTTACATGTAAACTATCCTTTATGTCTCTTCATCATAGTTTTACTGGGCTCTTCAAAAAGCCCGTCTCTGAACCTCTCTTCTTCTCTACTTGCGCACACAGTGCCTGTCCACCAGTTAAGTGTGGCACTGGAGTATTCCCTGGGCTGTTCCCTTGCTCTCCACACACAGCCCTCTTGTGCAGTGCTGCTGTCTGCAGTAGTGGCTGGTGCCATCAGCCTCCACATCCCCAGGGTGCCCCTCCAGGTACCACCAGACTTCCGTGAACCTATGAATCAGCTGGAGAGTAAAATGTCCTGGAGGCTGGCAGAGGCTACCCGCCACCCGCCAGGCACCTCCAGCCTCTGCACCCCGGCATTCACAACCACAGACACCAGTGGAGCAGAGGTTCACCAGGCCCCACCTTGGTGTTGCTGGGAGCACAGTGCTGCCGGGAGCATGGCTCCCACACCGCCCTGACCTTGTGCCATGGTTAGTGTGTACACCCACCAAACCAGTTCTAAGATTAAACCACAGTACACAGGATTGCAAAGTCATTACTGACAAGGAGTACAGCGAGGTAAGCTGTGTAAAAATCGCCACGCTTCTCAAACATGCTAGAGAAGATACAGCTCCTCCTCAGTCTGTCTGCTCCCTGCAGGACTGACTCTGAGCAGGGTACACCAAAGGAAATCAGTTGCACCCCACTGAGATGAAGAGGACAGGAAAGATTGAACGAGTCACTTGGACTGTGAATTATCACAAATCCACAGCTAGAACTAACAAAGCAAAAGGAAGATTTAAAGATTATGATATGGCTCCAGGTGTTTTATTGATTTTATTCATATACAAATACAAATTGAATTTGCCATGCTACAGTTCAGAACCCATGTGAAAACAGATGTCTTTTTGCAGAAAAACCAGAGATGCTGTCACGGTTCTGTTGTTTTCATGATGTATATTGGTTTACCATCTACACTGCCAGAGATGTGCTCACACTCAAGCCTGTAACTCAGCAGCTGAGTTAGTGCTGATTTTTTCAGCTAGTCTACTCTCCCATTCATGAGGCTCTTTGAGAAAGTGTATGCTGACATTCTTCACCTTCACCTGCAAGAAAAATGTGTTTTTGGAAAAGCCCCCAAAGAATGAAAACTCATTTGGTTTGACAAAACATCAGAGAAAAATCACACTTTTGATTATACACATTCTTCTGCAGGATATAGTGCTTAAGGGAATTTCTAACTGTAACAAGGTAGAAAGAAAGAGCCCAGCAGCCTACTTGAAAAGAAGACCACAAACTGCACAGAACCCCTTGATAAAACTATGACTAAAAACCTATTTGACATTATAAACCAACCCATTTTACTATGTACTAGGAAAGTCTAGGTCCCAGTCATAACCACGTGCTATGGTGAATGGGAGGACATGCAGACAGAAATCCGTAGCCTGTAATTCTATGGACAAATACACGCGCACAGGAGCTTTCCTAGTACAGCTAGAGAGAGGAGTTAGGAAATTAATTGCTTCACAGCGGGTATAAAGCTGGGTACCACACAGACAGTGTTTGGAGAATTTAGTGACGGTTAAGCCTCGTGCTGCTCCTGTACGAAGAAGTTAAACTGACTGTGTGTGTTTAGTGGCTTACAGAGAGTGTCCATGACCTCAGACTATGAAGATAATACTTGCTTTGGGGCTGTTTTTTTATTTAAAACATTGAGGAAGTTATACACTCCTGAAACAAGGGCTTTTTAAGTAGTCTAAAGGCATGGTCAAAGAACACGCAATCCTAAAAAATAATTACCTTGTAATACTGCCATGTTGATGTCTGTTTGTACTGTTCCTTTTGTCAAGAACAGTTGCACAAATGCTAGTTGTTGTGGACTTAGTCTAACTTTCACACCACTCTCATTTTGAACCTCTGCTCTTCTGTAGCCCGTTTTCCATAATCATCATAAAAAAAAGAAAGATTATTTCTGGCAGTAATTAATGAAAATGAATTCCATACAAAATTGCCTGAGAATATTTCATTGCTCAGATCCAGGATGGCTGACACTTGCGAATAAATAAAACCTTTTGAATTTTTCAGTTTTAGGGGATTACACATGACCTTTTAATGCTAAAGTTCATCAATGCTTGGATATCATATTGATGATCTTTGTATAAATGAATGGATGAACAGATAAGTCATAACTAAGGTAATGAGCTTACAGCTGTTATGGAGGTAACTGAAGACATGTCATGGATGCTAATTAATTAAAGACTTTCTATAAAGTTTTATTTATTGTCAGTCTTGATTCAGAATTCACACTCTCTTCTTTAATCTCAACAAGTGGTGTTTCATTTTTAATGTTCCAGACAGCTGTATCTTTTTTCTAGAAATCCAGATATCCAGCCACTCTTATTACTCATTGCTTCATTATCAGTTCTGTTTTCTGCTCGTTACTGGCACCGACCTTGCCAAGAGCTAAGCACATGCATAATTTTACTCATGCGATTAGACTCATTAAAGCTAATGGGATTAGTCAAGAAAGTAAAGCTACTTCTGTTTAAGTGTTTGTCATTTGAGGTAGTGCAAGTAGAAACAAGATCAAGAAAGTCTGGAAGGAATTCAGACTGAACAATAATTTTCATTAAAAGTCATAGAAAGAGAAACTCAAAACATTTTTCCTTGACCCAACCCTGATGGGTAATGAACACAAGGTGGTTTCACATTGAAGGTGAAAAGGGATTTTTTTAACAGTGCTTTTTCTTCAGAAGGTGGGGGCTTGTCAAAACTGAAGCTGGTCTCAGCAGACTTTACAAGGTCATTTCTCAAGGATGAAATTTCTAAATGAAAGATAATGAAAAATATGCATCTCAGGCAACAGCCCAGCAGCAGAGGCTGACTGTAACCTGACAGCTATGTCATGATGCTGCAACCTGGGAGACTTCAGGTCCTCCCAGGGATATTTCATTAATGTGGGGAGTTAGGGAGGGGCACAGCCAGGACAGGTTTCTCCTGCACAGAACGAGGGAGATTGCTCTCAATTAAACAATGTAAAGGAGTCCACACTCTCAGAGGAATGGTCAGATAGTTTGGATGTGAGCCTAGAGATTGAGGGTCTTCTGCGTGAAATCCTCAAGAAGTATGTATGCTGGTACAGACTGGGGAAAAAGTCAAAAGAGCTTTTGTGGAAAAATACATTTCCTTTCCATTACTCCTGCCCTAACTTTGCTGCTCATTTTGAGCACTGCAAGTCTGCCTTTCTTTGGCCTGCTGGCTCAAAGCCTTACAGAAACACTACAGCAGCCAGAAATGTGTTTGGAGTGCAACCGGATTTCAGCCCCTTTCTTTGATAGCTGTCTCAGCTAGTGCTGGGAGAGGAGGGGCAGAGAGCAGTTACTCCATCCATCTCAGGGAAGCTCCCTTCCAGACCATCAGGACAATTTTATGGCTATTGGTAACATAGGCCAAACATACAGTGGATGATTATTAACTCCAACACACTATAATTTGTCATTTTTGATCTCTGATGAGAAGCCCCATATACAATCAATTATAAAAAATCTGGCCTCTCACTTACAAAATCAAATACCAACTGCTTCGCTATCATTCTGAAGCAATAAATCTCCCGTGGCCTTGGATAAAAACATCACTTGTGGACTTTCACCCATTTTATACCTTCCGTTCAAAACAAACACTTTTTTTGGTCCCTGACAAAACCAAATACAAATGACAATGAAAACTTATTAAAGCTACAGTAGAGCCTATTTGTAGTCTAAAAGTTACAATTGTTAGTTAATACTGACTTCTGTACCCTGGCTTTTTCCGAGTGGAGGTTAAAAACCATCATCCACCGCTACCGAGTCTCAATATGGGGGGTGGTGGGTATTATTAACTATTACTTTTCTCCAGAAAAGCAACCAATCTATGCCCCAATGCACGCAATTTTATTAACATTGTAAAAAGCCATGTGGCGTTCATACAGTATTTAATCTTGACAAAGTCTCAGCGCCCAAGGTTTTCTGATTAATAGCAGAGGAGGAAGACTGGAGTGACAGTTAGGGTTTCGCCAGTTTGTACTGTATATACAGCTGTTGCCGCGCAGGGGAGGGAAACGCAGGGTCTGGCTGTCTGTTCCAAACAAAAAGAAATGGCACATGCAATTACTTCCAGATCATTGCAGTCCCTGCACCACCATCTGCTGGGGGTCAGAGCAGTTGTCCGGGTCGGCGTCAGTCATGCACAAACTCAATGCCTTCCACCGAGCTGCGCCCAGCAGTACATATTTACAAGAACAATAAAGCAAACCTGCTCCCTGGACACAGGCACCACAATGCTCCATCACATTGGGAACAAAGGAGCACAACGAAAGTTGATATGCATTACAAAGGAGGTTCTTGGGGATCACAGCTTTGTGATTTCAGGCTGTAACACAAATTGAAGGGAAGAAAAACTGTCACCAATAAGTTCAAACCTAGCGATTATTGTATTTGTAATTGACGTAGCATCCCTAGAAGGGTGCCTGGATCTGTGTTTCCCCTTTTTCTATTTACGAAGTCCTCTGTAGAAGATCATTAAATGAGAAAAGCTTTAATGATAAATGTCAAGCACTTGGATACGTTATTCTGTAACAGCAGCAAGATGATTGCTGCCACTTACCCCAGCTTGTCTGTGCGTATCTCTTTTTACAGGGCTTATGCCATGTGCTGGAGCGAGGTGCAGAGAGCCCTGACTGACGTAAACCGAACAGTTCCTGGAAACAGGACAAGTACAACCGTGTCTCACTGTGATGTTGAAACCGAACGAACAGTTTTAGCATCTCTTCAGCCTGAACAACAACTAGTGAGTAATTCATTTCTTCTGCTAAAAACGGCTGCTTTGACACCACCACTGTGACACATCAGGCGTTACTGCAGAGTATTGCAGACCTCTCACTGAGCAGTCTCCTGCACCCTTGGCTGAACATACACACACAGACTTGACACCTTTGGTGCCTAGAACTGAATGTTGGGTTTCCTTGCTGTACATTAAGACATAGAGATAAAACACTTTTTTTTTTTTCATATCTGGGCTAGCTTGCTGCAGGATTTGGTCCAGTCTTTCAGCGCTGTATTGAAATGGAAGCAGGGAAGCAGTGGAGCTCAGCACAGACACACCTGCATTGCTTGGGACAAACTCAGCAGTATTCAACTGAGTTTGTTAGTTTGGTCTCAGCATCAGCACTGTTATAACTGGCAGCAGTGCCAGCATGGGGTGAGAGGAATGGGCAGCAGCCCTGGAAAGCTATGAAAAGGGCAGGTGGAGCTGGACTCAGAACACTTTTCAAGTGAGGCTCGTTGCCAAATAACTAGAAAATGCGCTGCACTAGGAAAAACACCCTAAGGACTGCCATACTCCCTGCCTGCCATAGCTGCAGTGTCTGTCACAGCATTACCACATGCATAATCTTCGATATTTTGTCTGATAATTAGTGGTTTTGGCGCAAGCAAACCCTATCTTGTTAGGTCCTATCCTCAATCGCTTTTTACTAAGCTCCACTCTGGGCATTTTTGCATAAAGCCTGTCCATTTGACAGTCTTCTCAGATGCTTTGCCTGAAACAGTATGGAAAAGGAGACCTCCAGGTAGCTGCACCCACATGCCTTCCAGACTCCACCTCTCCAGCCTCGCTGGCACCAGGACACCCCAGCTGCCAGAGCCGCAGAGCTGGTTTTGGAGCCTGCAGGGGCATGTGGAACAGCCTCTGCGTGTTCCCTTGGAAAACGTCACCAGACTCAGTTACTTATTTGTACTTGGAGGGCACTTCTCCTGAGCCATTCGGCACGGAGCTGAACTGCACAGTTTCTATGCTGCACAGGTTCTGCAATTCAGCAGCCTTTCTGTGTCAGATCAGAACTAAAATAAGGGGGGAGGGGTTGTAATGATATAATGCCATGCAACTCAGTTTGAAGCAAAAAGTTGCAGAAGAGTAGTGAACATATAGTTTAGATATGGATTAAAATGTATGCAAAGTGTAAATAACTTGATTTCCTGAATTTGGAAACGGGAAGGCAGGGGATGGAAAGCTGGCAGATAGGCTCTGACAGGACACTAGTAATAAAATGAAAGGATTAAGGGCCTTTTACATGTAGGTAATTGATGTAAACTTGCCCCAAATATGTCGGGACTGAAAGTAATTCTGTAGTTTCTAGACCCATTCTGTGGGTTTCTCAGATATCCTTTTGGACACAGTTCAGACATGCTCTTCAAATAATGCTGGGGAAATTTAGGTCTGGTTTCACGTGTTCTGCAGATAAATAAGGGACGTCAGTATTCAGGAGATACGTTATTACATTTAATAACAAATGTAAAACACAAGAATAGATACATTCTGACTAATAAAATTGCTTTTCTGATTTAAAAAAAAACCTTTTACTGAACAAGCAATTGAACAATTTTGTTAGTACTCTCGTTCTACGGCATGTTCCTGCTAAATCATGCTCTTGTTGGTGGAGTACTTCCCCCTCCTCAACCATATTGTGGCATACTTAAAAGAAATGGTGCCCTGGATAAACCATATTCTTAAGTTCTATTTTGTAAATTTGCCATTGTGTGAACAAAAGAGTTCAGTTTATGCTTCTTAATTGCCTAGATAAAATGAATTTATATCATGTCCAGCCCAGTGGGTATCTAATTAGGCAAACAACTTGGGAGTCTGATGTTGAAACCATGCAGGGACTGCTCTGGAAACTTTTTGTTTAGGTGCTAAAGTGGGAGTTGAGCTGTGGGGAAAATCTAGGCCAGAATAACAGTTTTAGTTTTTATATTGCCTCTACTTTGTCAACATCACCCTTTATCTCTGAAACTGTAGATATGTTCTTATAAAGACCAGTTCTGCAAGTTACCAGCTCTCAGGGCAATGCAAATTCAGTCCAGATCAGGCATAATGGAACATATGTTGAATCAGCCAGAGCAAATAATACAGACACATAATGGCTGTTTATGCCAGCTTTATGCTGCCTCAATGACACCTATGGGAGAAAAAGTTATATCTGATCAAACCCAAATTACACAGAGACAGGGTTTTTCCTTTTTGAACAAATTTAATCTAATGCCTTAAGCTTTACTAGTTGAGTACATTGCATCAAGAGACAGTGACACTTTTGATCCGGGATTAAATGCTGTAACTTTGTATTTACTGCCTGATGGAGCCTTGGCCTGATTTTTACCCTCAAACCACTTACATGCTGTTTCTTAATGTATCTGCCTTGAACTCATTTACAAATCTACTAACCTATCTTCTTCCAAATCTTTACTCTGAATTGCTTCTGCAATAACGTCTGCCAGTTTCTAATGTCTAATGGCCAGATAAATGGCCATTAGGAAATAATGGATTCATAAAATGCAATTATATAGCTTTATCAAAGCAACATTTTAGTGACTTGCAGCTGGCCTAGAGCACACATATGGTTATTCTGGACTTCTGTTGCTTTTGTCCTCCGTCCCTTCTCACTGCTTGCTCTACCCACTTACAGCATTGCATTTTAGCCCCTTGAATTTGCCTGATTAAGTCTTTCCATCAGCATTTCCTAAGCCTATAATACAGAAGGTCCCCCAAGCATATTGCAGATGCTTAAAACTTCAGGAGGCAGAAAAAGATATTCAAAGCTTTTAATATTTAAATAGATTTGTTTCCATTGTTCATATAATTACTTTTCGTTGTTACAGAAATCTTCTAAAAAGATTATTGAAAGGGCTAACTTGCTTTAATCAACTTACCAAACTTTCGTCTTATCCTTTATGTTGATGACAAAAGCAGCTGACATTGTTTGCTTTTACTCACACCTTTTAAGCCATTGCACTGTGTTAATGGCCAAGTAGCACCTCACTGAGCAACAGAACTGTTCTTGCCCAACTCAAATAGTGCTGCAAAAGTAGCACAAGAGAAAAATATTCTCTTTAAGATCCTATAGGAACTCTGTCTAAAGTGGAGTAGTGGGCTGGAAAGAGATGTGTCAGAGAAAAATCACAGAAGTAGTGAAGGAAAAAAAGGGTAGAAAGGCAAAGGGAGAGACTGTTGCTTCAGTAAAGAGAGAGAGGGATGGCTGAGCAGACAGCATCAAATTGCTCCCCATCTCTGTTCTGGCACTTGCAAATCTGTTGAAAACAGGCCAGAAGGACATGCTGAATTTGTTGCTCCCGTGTGCCAGCCTTTTCTGCAGCAGCGAGAGAAACCAATCAGTGCTGCTTCAAAAGCAGCTGGAAACTGAGAAAACCCCTGGTCCCCTGCTGCCTAGCAAGCAGCAGTACAGGGTCTTCTCGGTTTCCAGCCACTACAGAGGCTCCATTGACAAAATGTGTGCGGCATTTGAAGGAGCACAATGTGACAATGAAAGAACCTGAGGAGACAAAACAAGGAAGGGGGAGAAAAGAGGGAGCGGGGAGAATTAAAAGGGAGTGAAAACCAAAGGCAGGAGGATGAAAAACAAAAGAGAAACAGGCTAATCACTGCAAAAGGGGTGATAAAAATAAATCGTCATATTTGACACCTCTGTGCGGCTTTGTCAAAGAATATAGTTGCGATAGCAAGACTCGAGAAAACCAAGTAAGACATTACTAGTGTTTGCTCTTGCTGCCTCTCTGAGGTACAGACACTTATTTAGCCCCCCACTTTTCCCAATACCGTTATGAGGCACAGAGCAACTGGAAAATGCCAGGTCCCACACTGGGGACCATGTGGCACGGTGAACAGGACAGTTCCCATTCTCACGCTCCATTTCAGAGACAAGCAGAAGGAGTTAAAGAGCCCTGGAAGCCAGGGGGACAGCATGTCTTACTATTGCTCTGAACAACTGGGAGAGAAAACAAATGCTGTCCAATGCAAAGCTGTCAAGCTGGCTCATTTTCTCTTTGTCATTGTGCTTAAACACATCAGGCATGAGAGCGTGTAGCAGAGTGGAAACCAAGGTATCACTGTTACCTGCTCAGACCAAAGCAGCGTGGGTAGGTTTTATTTCGTTTACCACTGTTTTCCTGGCCACATGGTGGGACATCTAAGAAGGGCATCCAAGAGCTCAGGGGATGTGCCTGTGATATGTTTTTGTGATCTCCCAGCTGCCCGCACTTGCAATGCTCATTCAGGGTGAAGAGCAGTCTGGGGGTGCAAGAGCTGAATTTCGTTACAAAGCAACTAAACTGGAAGGAGCTCTCCAAAAATGTCCTCATGTGACTCATGGCCTTTCAGTTCACAGATCCAGC
>WEIS01094786.1:0-13215 GCA_013389965.1 Todus mexicanus
TGAGACACAGAGACAGCTCCACAGAGTTTGGTACCAAACCAGGGCTGTCAGCTCCTCTTACATTCAGGTGCACCAATTCTATCTGTGTTCTTTGTTACACATAAAGCAATTTTAAATGAATTTTTGCAGGAGCACTAAACCTAATAAATATATACACACAAGGTCCTTTCTCTCAAAAAGATAGAATGTAATGGATAGCTAGTCTGTTAAAGGGATAAACCTGTTAGAGGAATTCTTTTCCATATACCAAACTGACACATAATAAAATACAGGGTTTGAGANAAATACAGTGTTTGAGATATAATAATCACTTTCTATATTGCAAATAATTGAGCTCTAGCCTTTTGCCAGTGAAATAAGTTTCAAAGTTATTTTGCCTGCGCTGCTATAATAACTATACTTACTTTTCCCATGATGGTTTTTGTAACTGTGCCACTTCAACAAGATTAACAACCACAATCATGAAAGCTTTTCTGTGCGTTCACATAAGTTTTAGTTTTAAGGCCAAATGTATAATTAGCAATTAGCTGGAGTAGTCTGAAGCCAACAGCAAACCTTTGCTATGAAGTGCAATATGTTTAGGTCTTCATTCCATTATCTAGAAAGAGCCATACACTGGGGAATCTGATTCATGAGGGGTCCAACACATCTGTAGTGTAACTGCTTTGAAATTGCCATAATTACATGAGAGATCAACAAGGCTCATTGACTTTAAGGAAGCAACAAGACAACTCATCTCCATATTTCCAAAGATAAAATGTTAAAGATAGTGATCACTCATCAGCATTCAAAGCAGGTCTGTGTCAATCTCAACTCAAATTCTGAGACTGCTGGCATGAAAAGGTGTTTAACTTGCTTGAAAATGAAAACCAGCTCTGGATACTTTGGGCAAACATTCAAAAATTGATCCCTGCCTTGCTTGGATGTGCACAAAATAATGATTGTGAAGTTGTAAAGATCCACTTCTTAGCTACTGTTTACACCCACACAACATTATGTACAGTATCAAGACTCGGATGCATAATCCCAGAAGGTAGGAGTTTTTTCTATTTCTTTTAGAAATATTAAGTGATGAACTTTAATCAAACTTGATTTTCTCGATATACAATAGTTTTCCCGCTACATTTTGAACACATAAGAAAGGTCTGTTGCATGCATGATGCTTTAAGCCTGTTTCCTTAGGGCAAAGAATAATTCAGTAGTGTTTCAGAGCTCTGAATGAAAGCTTCTAACAGTCATTGGGCAAAATTCTTGTCATCTTTACAAAAGACAAGCTGAACAACTCTCAGAAAAGCGCTTTTGCACACCTATTTTCAAGTGGGAGATAAGAAGTATTTGAAACCTTGACCTGTAGTAAAGCTAAGAGAGGAAATTAAATCTCTTGTGCTCGATGGACCTGAAATGGAATGGCTCCCCTTCTGGGAAAATGGGCATGATGAGCTCACCTGTAGCTGCTATGCAAGTTTGTTAATTATACAGCTATCCTGACATAATTTCTTTTTCATCCCCCCTATTCATCTGTTTCATTTATATGTTGCATCTGATCATAAACATGCACAATTTGGGACAAGGACTGTGTCCATATGCCTGTCTGTGAGGGGCATAACACACAGGATTCCCAACTCTGGATGTGGTCCCTGGCTTGACTGGCTTAAAAATAGTATTTGTTAGTCAGACGTTTTCTGTCCATGAAGATCAAATAGCAAATACTTCAGATGCACTTCTAATAAGATAACATGATTGCTTAGGCTGAGGCCTTACCCTTTTGAGTAAATTGCAATGAAATATGGATGCTATTGTGATTGTCTAAAGGAAGTTTTTGTGACTAATCCTTGTTCCCTTTCAGCTCATTGTGTCAGAACTTATTTTTCTGTATTTGAATCTCACTTGATGTTCTCAGCTAAGTTTGAAGTATGAATACAGTGAATTGAAGTGCTCCTCTATAGCTATGCTGATGCTGGTGAAAAAAAAAAAAAAAGGCAAGTATTAATCTTACTTCCCAAGTATTACACCTAACACATTTTTCAATGAGAACTGTTATTGGTAATTTCACACATTAGCAATTTTTTCAGATATTGAGGAGTAAATTTACCTAACTGCTTCTTTCATTCATCTATCCTGGATGAATATCTGAATTCATTGATATACCTCGAAGCTTCTTGTTCAGGTTCACAAAGCTCTTTGTATCTCAAGTGGCTGCAAAAGATAATAGCTGAATAAATAGACTGGACTGCCCAGATGATAACCACTGCCTTAAGAAATACTGCATAGGTTTTGTCTTTGGGTTTTACTGAAGTGGACACATGATGAGCCAAATGAATGAGCCTATGGCAAATCTTGTAAAAAAAAGTCATAGTCTTATTGGACAGTACTGCAGAAGGACTCTTAAAAGGTTTATGGGAATTGTATCTCTGTTTGTCTCTTCTTGAGAACCAACTTTCAGTCATCATCCTCAATTTCCATATCTTTAAAGTGGGTTTCCCTTTGGAAGCATCTTGATGCAACCAGAACAGTAAGAGTAAACAAGAAAAGCTTAAACATCCTCCAGATACAAGCCAAAGAGATTCCCATTACAGAATAAAGGGAAGAGTAAAAGGCTCATGCCAGAGGGTTTGTCATGAAGATCTTATTTACATGAAAGGCACTTATTATACCATATCTGCAAATAATAATGAAGTCCAGATTAAGAGAAATCTGTGGAGAATTTCTCAGTTCCATATTTTACACAGTTATAAGTGCAACAATGTTTTTTTTCAGTGAGTATGTACATCTTTGAGGCTGCAGTAATTCCAGTATTGTTAAAGGAAGAGATGTGATAATAATTTGCTCAGTAATTCAAAGCTCTTTCCTTACACTTGCAAGTCACTTAGTACTAGATGAGTTAATGGATAATAGTGCCAGTGCCTGAAGTACAACTGGGCAGAAGTGGCAACATATTGTTTAATTTTTAAGGGGTTGTTTTCGTCTTAAAACTATCCCTCTGGTTTTGCACTGTACAAGACGGATGGGTTATTTGTACAGTTAGGCCTTAAGTGCTAACTTATTCTCTTGATTAAAATGCCCAAGTTTTCTATTGCTAGATACCATTTAAATTGTGTGCATCTGGTACAGGAAAGAATATAGCCTTAAGTGTTTAATAGTGTGGTTTCCAGATAGCTGAGGAAAGAAGGGCAGAACACTGCACATTTCTGTGCTACATTTTTTTCTGCTCTTAATTTGGGAAATCAAGCTATTTATGGATCATAACCAAACATATTTGTGTTTACCAAAACCTCACATCTCATCAAGATTCTGGCTCTGCTCCATCAGCGAATAGGCTAGAATTTTTGAATTAACAACTTTCCACATTATTTATTGTGCTCTCAATTTTCATGCTGTTGCCTTTATACTAAAAGCAGGACAGCTCATCCACCAATGACAAGATATCACTGTTCCACTGTGTGTGACCTGGCTCTTGTCCCTGCACTGTCAGTGTGTCAAACACTGTGTTGTGTGTCCATGCCCAGGTACTGGCAGTGGGGGCTGATGGGTGTCCTCTGTGAGGAGAGGACGGGGCTGCCCCAGCAAGGACACAGATCTCTAACTCTTTGTACAATAATCTTCTAGCTGCCTCACTACAGATAGGAAAGACTGCATGGAGGAGTTATTAATGGATATTAGTGTCATTTCTTATCACCTGATGTGTTCAGGATAGCCTCCTAGATCCCAAAGCAGTGACAATCTTTCTATGCTGACATAGGCAGGTAGACTTTAGTTGCAGTAAAATAACCTGGAAAATCCATGAGTTGATTGGACTGGATTTGGAAGCTAGGCATAATGACTATGAGGAGAAACACTTAAAGAATGAAACACTCAGGGAAATAAGTTGGTATTCAATAAGAAAAAAAAAAGTTTCTCAATATAGTGCCTCTTTTGAGGTCTCTGCTCTATTTGAGCAAGTAGTTTCATTATGCTTTTCATCAGACTTATTATTTACTATTTCGTTTAAGTTTTAGACCAGAACTCTTTATCAAAGCTGAATTACCAGAAGCCGAATATATTGCTGTCACATTTTTCCTTGTGTCAGTTTCAACTGGAATCGATTTCCAATTTTGATTTGCTCTGCTGCACGTGTTCTTGACAGGAGTATTTGGTACAGCTCTATGCTTTCTTGACACATATTAGCAGATGACCTCAATATTTAAAATGAGGCTTGCATACCTTTGCCATAGCCACTAAGAAGTGAGTTATGAATTCCCTGCTCCATCACATCAGATTAGCCATCTCTTTACCCAGATTGAAAAGTAGGCCAAAGACATTCACATTTTTCCAGGCCTTAGAGAAGAGCTAAATGGGCTTTGAAAACTATTGCTATTTTTACAATGCCTTTGTAAGCTTGCTGTGAAAAGGTACTCTTAAAAGGTATCATTGTGTAATATAGTCCTTGCCAGAAAAAATGATCTAATGTGAGCAGGCCCTGGCACTTGGTGAGGTGCAAGAATACATCTAGCTAATGATGAATATTGTAATTTTGCCAAGTTCTTTTTCCACACATTCAGTTTTTAAAGGAAAAACATACCGACTTGTCTCAGGTGATAGAAACTAGTTCCAGTCACTGGAAACAGAAGAATTAATCTTGTTTAGAAACATAATTGTGAATGAGTCGTTTAGTTACTAACTTCCGTACAGATTGCAATAATATTCAAAAGGTTACTCATTATCAAATCACATACATCATGGCAGTTAACAGATTCGCATCAAGATATTCAAGCTAAAATATCTGATTTTTAGAAGTACAGTATTGGGTATTTAAGATGTATTCCTCATTCCTAACTGTCCATTAATGTATAACTTCTCAACTATCACCATCACTTCATACAAAGTTTTTCAAGCTTTCTTTTCTGCTGCTTTTCCCTGTAAGCAGGACCCAAGCTGCAGCACATTGCTAACAAATGCAGTGACTGACCTGTAGGGGAAAGGTAATTCTTCATCTTTCTCCTTTCTTTTAACACTAGTTGGTCTGTCCTCAACAAAACACAGCAAATAGTAGAAGGGTAGAGCTGTTGTCTCCTTTTGAAAGAACTGTAGCTTTATTGGCAGTGAGACCTTATGCCCATCGCTATATGTACGAGGGTACCTACGCATGATGAGAAACCAAAGGGTGGCATGTCAAGATGATCTTTGACATCTCTTTATACTGTTGGCTTATGTCAAACTCAATCACTGTAACTGCTTCATTTTTGTAATGGTATTTTGCACCTTTAGCATAGTAAATGGTAATAGGAAAAGAGTATCCATCAAGATCAAGTGTCACATGAATGTATGCCAAAATAATAGCATTAAACACTGCTGTCTGCTGCAAGCCCCTTACTCGCCCTGCTCTTAAAAACAATAAAAAACCCCTCTGGGAGTACACATTCTGCCTGTGACTGATCGTATTTGTCATTTGAAACATTGCTTCAGAGGGGCTTGGAGTTGCTTAAG
This sequence comes from Todus mexicanus, assembly GCA_013389965.1. Taxonomy (NCBI): domain Eukaryota; kingdom Metazoa; phylum Chordata; class Aves; order Coraciiformes; family Todidae; genus Todus; species Todus mexicanus. Next base: position 5,464 of record WEIS01094786.1, read on the forward strand.
GGGTCATTTGTAGATAGAAGGAGAAAGAGTCTGTACTGAAATCTGTCCAATCAGCAGATTTCAGTGTTCAGTTTTGCCACTCAAAGTCACAAAATACAAGCAGAGTTTCTAAACTGCAGTCAGTCAAGAGATTTCCTTTCAGTGAAGTAACACCTCTGTAATTCTAAGCTACCTGACAGCCAGTATTCAAAATCACAGTTAAATATGATCTCAGTTATTAAGAAGTAGCTTGCACTTCACAAAACTGTATTTTTTGATCAGTGGTAGTCCATGGAGAAGAAGTTACAGAATAAATTTATGCTCAAAGCTTTGCATATAATAGAACATTATGAGAGAAATAAATAAATAAAAAACCCCCAGCATTTTTTCCTCACTGGCACATATGTCCACATTAAGCATATTTCCTCCTACTTTCCTTGTAAGAAATGAAATTAAAACAACTATCTGCTAAATGTCGATTTAGTCCTAGACTTTTGATTTGCTTGGTTTATGAAGTCATATGGTAACATTTCAGCAGCTTTATGGAGGTATCTCTATATGCACGTACTAGAGCTGTAGCAGGAAACAAGAAGGAAAAACACATTGTAGGAGTATTCTGGGGTGGACTCCACTCATAGTTTTACCACAAATATGAACTCGTTAATTATAGCACAATTCTGCTCTGCATTTTTCAAGCACTTTGGATCTGGTAATTTTTTATCAGATGAATGTTTCCATAAACCATTGTTTTTACCAGGAATTTCACGTATAGGAAATGCTGTGAAGAGGACCTGCAGCAAACTGTCTTATAAAGATCACTCCTTGCCTTTTCTGTTGTCCTCTGAACATCTTCTCTCCTTCTCTCTTCATCTTCTGGTGAATTTCGTTTTTTCAATTCTTAATATTCTCTGTTCAGCATACTTGGAATAATGCTTATTTGAAGTAAATTCTTATTTGATTAAAAAAAAATAATTGTCAAAAACATTTTCTGCAGTACCCCCATTTCATCTGAAGAACTCGAACATAGGTATTTGCTTATTTTTCTCACAACTTCATTTCAATATTTGCCCTTGCCACTTATTGCAGTGCCCCAACTCCTGCCAGTTTCATGTATTAAAGCAACGGCTTTGGCCAAAGAGTGACCTAACGTGAATAAGTTCTTGCGATGTAAACCACTGTGGTATTGAACAGCTCAGCACTCATCCCTGTCAACACAATAAACTCTCTTCCTTCTGTTTGTGAACCTCAGCGCGTTAGCCTGCGGGCTCTGCAGCCTTTTCTGCAATCACACTTCCAGCTGCTCAGCAGCCGAGGGATTAGTATAAAGCAAAACATTTCAAAGTCTTGTCTGTAAATCTCTGGATCCCGTAACAGCAAAAGCTGATGAGAAAGTTCAATCATCACTGAACAGCAGGTCACCTATCAGGAATGCTGCTTCCTTTCTGCAATATATGTTGTTTATTTACGTTCTATCTTTCCAATTGGAGTTTCAAGAGCGTGAGGCATCCAAGAGCTTAAATTCAACCGCCTTTGAAAAGAATTCCAATCTTCAATTTCTAAACCCCGTTAAAAACAAGGACTTAAAGGTCTCAAACAATACAGCCATCCCTGAAAGCACTATTCCACTTTTTTACTTCCCTGAGAACTTCTTTATTTAAAATAAATTGTACCACTTCTATGCATTTACGTGTGTAATTGGAGAGTGGAATGGGTCTATGCTCCCTTATGGATTCATGTTCTTTTACGGTTTTATTATTTTCCCTCATGGCTCCTCCTTTAAAGCCAGATATTCTTTGTCCTTGCCTGTGGTGATGTGGTTGTGTGTTACACACTTCACATTCCATGCATATTTGCCATTTAGCCTACATTTCTAGTAAGAAGACGATGCTTTGGTGCAGTTACCCTGTATGCTGCGATGTACATGGATGGAGCAGATGATACCAGATGATGACTGGAGATTTCATCGGATCTAAGTGTACCACTGTAAACTTGATCTACTATTGTTTCAACTTTTGAGTGTCTTTAAACACTTTATTGATCTATTTCAGTATTTTTTTTTAACTATTAAAATAGACATTGGACCTTCTATTAATGTTTTAGAAACTTCAGTCATGTATGTGATCAAAAAATTGACCAAAGGAAAAGTGAGTTTTGTTTCTACGAACGATGTTGCTGGTAATAGTTAGAAGTCATTGCTGCCTGAGGTGCTCGGCCTTTTGAGCTGGAGTCTGTCAGTGTTATAAGTTCAGGATGCAGCAATCTCAAGATTTCTGTCCAGGCAGCTATTCATAGGTGTCAGCATTGATCAGGTCAAGTAACTAAAGGTCCCGGGTCCCACCTCAGTGATTTCCACTGCTCTATATAAAGGTTACCAATGAGACACAGACATTTTCATGTCTGTGCACTAATTCCTTTCTATACAGTGATTTTTAGTATTGCCAAATTAAAAATATTTCTATGGACTATATTAAGAATCAAAGATGTCTGTCTGAATCCAACAAACTATATGACAGACAACGTTCATTTGGGGCATTTTGTTAGATGAAGACTATTAATGACGTTTTCAGTCTTATGCCAGACCCGTTATCCTTAGGGTATTCAGTCCCCTGACCTGGAACACAGGGATGGGGAACAGAATAATCCCCTCATAATACAGGAGAAAGCAGTTAATGACATGCTATGTCAACTAGACATCCACAAGTCTATGGGACTTAACGAGATACACCCAAGAGTGCTGAGGGAGCTAGCAGAGGAGCTTGCCAGGCCACTCTCGATCATTTATCAGCAGTCCTGGTTAACAGGGGAAGTCCTGGATGACTGGAGGCTGGCCAATGTGACGCTCATCTACAAGAATGGCAGAAAGGAGTTTCAACCTGTCAGCCTGAGCTCAATACCAGGAATGATTAAGGAGCAGATTGGGGGATCAGGCCCAACCAGCACGGGTTCATGAAGGGCAGGTCCTGTTTAACCAACCTGATCTCCTTCTATGACCAGGTGATCCGTCTAGTGGATGGAAGAAAAGCAGTAGATGTTGTATACCTGGACTTTAGCAAAGCATTTGACTCTGTTTCCACAGCATTCTGCTGGAGAAGCTGGCAGCTCATGGCTTAGATAAGTGTACTCTTTGCTGGGTTAAAAACTGGTTAAATGGCTGAGCACAGAGAGTTGTGGTAAACGGAGTTAAATCCAGTCGGCAACTGGTCACAAGTGGTGTTCCTCAGGGCTCAGTTTTGGGGCCAGTCCTGTTTAACATCTTTGTTGATGATTTGGATGAGGGGATTGAGTGCACCCTCAGTAAATTTGCAGATGACACAAAATTAGGTGGTAGTGTCGACCTACTTGAGGGTAGGAAGGCTCTACGGAGAGATCTGGATAGGTTGGACCAATGGGCTAAAGTCAATTGTATGAAGTTTAATAAGGCTAAGTGCAGTGTCCTACACTTTGCTCGCGACAACCCTCAGCAGCGCTACAGGCTTGGGGACAAGTGGCCGGAAAGCTGCCTGGCAGAAAGGGACCTGGGGGTGCTGGTTAACAGCCATCTGAATATGAGCCAACACTGAGCCCATGGGGCCAGGAGGACCAACAGCATCCTGGCCTGCATCAGGAATAGCGTGGCCAGCAGGAGTAGGAAGGTGATCATGCCCCTGTACTCAGCACTGGTAAGACCTCACCTGGAATACTGTGTCCAGTTTTGGGCACCGTGATCTAAGAAAGACATAGAGTGGTACTGGAGAAGGTACAGAGAAGGGCAAAGAAACTGGTTAGGGGATTGGAGAACATGTCTTCTGAGGAGAGGCTGAGGGAATTCAGTTTGTTCAGTCTAGAGAAGTGGAGGCTGAGCGGTGACCTTATTGCTCTCTCAACTACCTGAAAGGAGGTGGTAGAGATGTGGGTGCTGGCCTCTTCTCCTTCATAACTAATGACAGGACAAGAGGAAATGGCTACGAGTTGCACGAGCGGAAATTCAGATTAGATATTAGGAAAAATTTCTTTAGTGAAAGTTAGGACTCCATGATCTTGGAGGTCTTTTCCAACCTTGATGATTGTATGAACTAGGACCTAAAAGTCAAGTACAAGAAAACCTTAATATTTGGAAAAATCTTTATTAAACATTTTAATACATTATTCAACAGTAAAAAAAGCGATGGATATGCAGAGTTTTCTTGCAGGGATCTCAGACAAGGGATGTGGTGAAATTGATTCACTTTACATCGACGTTCAAAACATTCTTATTGATTACTTTACAAAGATTTATTTAGAAAAAATGTAAACCATCGATGTCTGAGTTGTTAACAGAAATCTGAAATAATAAAATTTCCTTCCAATGTTTTCATACACTATATACAAGAAAAGCAAAAAAGATTGCCTTCAATTTACCCCTGAACTTCTAAATTCGTTTGGATATGGCCAGTGTTTGAAGTTTTATAATACTCGTTTGTTAACTGGCTATAACTACTTTTTGTTTAAGAACTTATTCACAGATTCAGGGAAGCTTTCATAATCCAGTACTGATCTTTGGTAAGCTGCTTAATTCTAAAGTTGTGCGTTTTTCATACTTTTTAAAGGAAATGTCCACTAACCACTTTTAATACTGGTTCTCCCTACATGCCAATCAATAGAGAACAGTCTCCTGGTTTATGACATATAAACCCAATACAATTTTTTAGAGCACCACAAAAATTATCAGAAGATATTTAAAAGAAATTTGAAATGACAAATTGCATAATCTTCTAAACAGCCCTGAAAAATTAAAAAAAAAAAGTAAAATGTCATCTACTATCAAAATAATAATTTACTTACAAGTATTCCATCTTGCTTCTAAACTTCCTTAAACAGCTGTTGCACACATTAAATAAATTTGCTCTGATAGAAAGCATTTGATTTGACAGTGATTTCTACATTAATCGTCCTTTAAGAAACATGTCTGGGATTTGTCCTAAGGACTTCTGAAAGCAAAGTAAAACGACTGAGTAATTTTTCTAGTCTATCAGTGTTTTCAAGCCATGGTATCACTAGAGAAGTTCTGCATCTCTAAATTAAGCCATCCAATCTGATTATGTAAGACAGAAAAGGCAGATCTGGGCAGTATAATTTGATGGTAAATTTAGCCAGACATTTGAGAGCCTTTGAAAACACAGACCCAACTAATAAATGTGCTAAGAAATTTGGAACCAAATCAGGCCATCCTAGAAAATCATTATGATCTAGAGAATGTCAATATTCATTTTACACTATCTTACTTTCACAGCTTGACTTTAATTTTAGTGATAATCATTACACGTTCACTTTCATTATTCCATCAATATAGTATATATATAATGCATAGTAACTAGTACACAAAGCAGTTACCTTACTATGATCAACAGGAAGAGTTCTGTTCAAATGTACATATCAGTGCAAAATAAAAGTCATCTACAGAAATGGACAATCTTCTTGTCAAACTGGCTGAAAACACCAACATATGCTTGCACAAAGGAGCCTGAGAGAAAGTCTACTGAAGAGTTCCTTTACCCCATCTCTGCTGACAGTTTTTTTTATACGGAAATGAACAATGCAGCAGCGTTCTGACTATATTTTCTGAGCAAAACCTCTCAGTTTAAAGCAACCTCATTCACTGTGTCTTCTTGAAGGACAGATGGGTACTAGATTGCTTCAATCAGCCTAAGCCAAGCAGCCTCCAGTGAAAAGATCAGTATCTCCACTTGCACTCAGATTGGAAATCCATATGCCAGCAAAGTTGTAAATACATCAAAGCATAATTTCCATTCAAAATACACAAACTAAAACTCCATACACGTTTCATTCCTAAGACAGGAACAAAGCTTATATTTTTTTTACACAGTCTCTGATGCCCCATACCCTGCAAACTGGATTCTGGATTATTTCCTATTAACAACACATCAGCAATTAACAACATCTTCAGCAATTGTAGTGTCAAAAATTTGGTAATAAACTTTATGTTTCGTCGCATCTCTGATGTTATAAGACTTGATGAAGCACTCCAGCCATGGCAAGTCATCTAAAATGAAACGCAAATTATTGTTTAATACTTATTTCTAACTTTTATAGAAGTATAACTTGAGCAAGATCTTAACTAGAATATCTAGTATATGTACACAACAGTTATTAGGAAGAAAAATGAATTAATAATCTTGAAATTCCAATTTGTATCTTAAAATTTCCCACACCATCTGAAATGGTGTTCAGTGACAATCCTCCAAGCTTCACCCACCCCACCCCAGCGTGCCCCTGAAACATTTGCTACCAGTAGTTGTACCAGAGTACAGCACATATAAAGTTTTCCAATAATAAAAAACTTATCTCCATGTGTCTCTGAGACAACGTCTTTGTCTCAAAGGGAACATCACTTCACAAAATCACAGAGTGTTAAGGGTTGGAAGGGACCTCTAAAGATCATCTAGTCCAACTCCCTGCCAGAGCAGGATGACCTAGGTTAGGTCACACAGGTACATCCTTTACAATAGGGCCACTTCTTCTAAGTGCGGTAAAGACCCCTTAGTTCTGGTGGTCACTGACAGCCACCTATGTACTTAGAGGGAGCACGCTCTGGAGGCCAGAGCTGCGGCAAAGACATATAGCTACCTTGGATGTCTGTAGTTCAGGCAGACCTACTTTCTGCCACAACAGAAATACCGCGCAGAAACCTCAGTGACTGGACTTGGATTAAGTTGTTGCTCAACTTCCATGGATGCTCTAAATCACCACATGCATTCAAAAGTAAAACCTCACCCAAAGCATGTGCCATATGTTTTCTCTAATCTACTGTGACACCGGGTATGAGGGTGTTCTGGTTAACTTTCATACGAATACAAATGGCATGTTAGTGTCTGCATAGACATGCTGTATCTGCACATCACTGCTTGCTACATGAGCTTTTACTGAACCATCACTTTTCTTTCTCAAATGGGAGTTTGAATATTACAGAAATGTATCAAAAATTAATTGGAACTCTCCTTGCAGAATCCTGCATTTCTCTGCTCTGAGTCTTGCCCATGCATTAGTTGAATTCTAAGACTTTGCATATGCAATAGCAGGCTGAAAGAACCTTTCACTTCCTATGTTCCTTTTAAAATAGAGGCAAGCTGACCTAATTTTCTTCCTGGAGGACAGAGTGAATTCATGGTCATCTGCATCTTTTGCTGAAGAAAATCATTACTTAAAATTTCAGATGCGGGAATTTGGAAAAACTTTTCCTGGAAGAAAACAGAAAAGTATGAGGTATTGGAAGAGGAGTAAGAAATTGTTAGTCAAGACCCTGACTGCATATTCTTTCATCATTTAAGGAACTGAAAGTCATCCGGATAAGTAACACAACAGAAGAACAATATTATTTCTAAAATTGTTCAGATACAGAAAAAATCCAAACTGTTGGAAAAAATTAATAGTCTATTTCACTACTACTGACTATTCAGGGACTACAGCCATCTTGAAAGCACAGATCTAGGTCTGTATACATAACTGGCTGATAATCCTCATAGACCTCCACAATTAGACAATGTTACGGCTGGACAGAATGGTCTGTTCTTCTCAACAGTCCCTCACAGAAGATTGAGAAAAACAGAGTCACCTGAAAACAAGAGGACACTGTAACATTGCAACTTGGCTTCATACAAGTGGAACACCCTTAATAAAAGAACATATACAGTAAACATGACTGACAAAACTCCCATTCTATTCTTTCCAAGTTTATTATCTGAATTTCTATCTCTCAAGGCTCATCATTTTACACCTTCTCAAAGAGAGCTAAGGTTT
>WEIS01094788.1:3000-22992 GCA_013389965.1 Todus mexicanus
CTCTATCTCCTGGTAAGACACTTCTCAATAGTTTGTTGCTGATATCCTTTAGAAAAGGAAACAGCTTTCTGCAAAGTGCTGCTCGCCGCTGAAGGGCTGATGAAGGCTGGTGACATGTGGCTCTAGTACCAGTGCCAAGATTTTGCTAAAAGGGTTTTTACACTGAGAACAGGAACCATCTTTCTCTTCACATTTAAATCTTTAGTTGAAAAAGGTTTGCTATTATAAAAATGGTATATTAGGTAGTATGGTCAAGATCCTGAAAACAGAGCAGCTTAGCTAATGAGCTGACACCAATGAGCAGACATCCATTTTCATTTACAAAACACATAAATCCTGTGAGACCATAACGTGGTTGAAAAGGACTGAGGAGAAACTGAGGCAATATAGTATCAGATAAGAGCAGGAGTCCACATAGCATATTCCTTGACATCCCACATTTCTAGAATTATTTTCCTTCTCAAATTAGAGTTTCCCAGGTCACTGGTTTTCAAAATATGTGATTTAACAACAGAGCACAGTGTTGATTTTTATTTTATTTTTTTTACACAAGCAACCTTTAAGAATTCTTAAAAAATAAGAACAAAGCTTAGTCCCATTCAGAGAGCAAAGCTCTCACTGTGTGGCAAGCTGCTCGAATCTATAACAAGATAAGACACAGGGAGAGAACAGGTGTGTATTAAAGAAGGTAGAATGGTTGGATGGTTGGAGGGCAGGAACAAAGATGGCAACAAGATGCTTTATTTTTAAAAATAAATCTTAAATTAAGTCTTTTCAGGAGAACAGCACTACACCAGTAAAGTAAAAAAACAGAACTGCAGATCTTAGTCCTGGAAGATGAGAGGTGTATAAACCAAATCCCTAAAATTCATCGCAAGCAAGAAATGGCAATAAATTTCTAGCTATGATGCTAGGATGCTGCTGTCAAAAACTCTGATGACATTTGATGCAGTAAATAAGACTGGAAGGTAAATTCAGAGTCAACACTTGCCCTGGGGCTTCTGACAAGTAGATGTAAACTGATGGTCATCAGGATCCTCTACACGTGGAAGAACACGTCTTAAGACATGTTGAAATTGAATTATCATTGGCTAAATTGAGTTGTAAGAAATGAGCGTTCATGTGTGCAGTCCTTTGAACTGAAAGAGCAGACGCATTGTAAGGAGAGAGGAATGAAAATCTGTGGGTGTACTTCTGGGCAGACAGGTACTCAGGCTTGGGGAGCTGGGACCTATGATTTTCCTCACAAAGCTGATGAGCTTAATGTTAGAAAGCAAAATACGATCTAGTGAGCGTGGAAAGATGCGTATACGCAAGGAGATTCCTGAGTGCTGTGAGCACAAGCCATAGGAAGGAATTGCCTCAACTTGCCCAAATCTTTGTTCCTGCTCCAAAACTTCCTTTCTGCAAGAGCTGTGAATTAGAATAGCAGGCAGCTCTGGCACTTCTCTTACAGAGAAGGTGCTCAAAGTTCTCCAGACTCTTAACTGTCACAATCTCATTTCTGGTTCACAAAAAGCATATTTAATCTTTGTTTTTACAAAGCTTTCAGATATTGCTTCAGAGCTTTGTAAAACTGGGATTTATTGATGATACGACATAAGGAAACTTGCAAAGCTCCTTTATTTTTCAGAGCGATCGTTTATGGGTAAAAGTATGCAAAGACAAGTATCATTGTTTTTGTGTTGCTGTCTGTACATGAGCCAGAGATTTAAAATCAGATTTTGATCTTGTGTGTGTATATATATATATATATATATGCATATATATATATATATATATACATATATTTATACATTTTAAATTTATGTTTATGCCAGGTGAGGACCTCTTCCTCTACCTGATGAATATTGTATTTACAAAAAAATGGATTTAAAACTGAATGAAAAAAAAAAAAAGACCTTTGTTTTTCTCTTTGCTCTTCATTTGTAGGAACACAACCGATTTCAGTAGGACTTGCCTCCAATTAAAACTTGTGAGTGTAACAAGACAGCTTTTACAAGTAGGGATATAGAATAGCAACCTAAAATCACCCAAATGCATTTACTGTTCAAGCTAGGATTTAAAAGTCCTGAAAATCTTATTTATGTAATTTTTATTTCCCTTTAACCCCTTGGCAAGAGCTGGTAGGACTCCTGCCATAAGCACTAATGAATTTTGCATTGAATTCTGACTCTTGGCATTTAGGGCTTAATAAAATCTTCTTTTCCTTTATCTGGAAGATTCCTTTTCTGCTAATTGGTGTCAACATCAATCAAGATCAGAGGTGCAACAACACTAGTTTAAAGGCCTTTTGCTCATCTGCGTTATACCCCAAGTAGTATGGAGCTGTAGGCAGCTTACACATAAAAGTGGCAATAAATGTCCTTTTGTTCTAAAACGCACAAAAATCTTGCAAACTTTGAATTTATTTATTTTTTTTGCAATAAATGAAAAGCCGCTTCCAGAGGTCTGTCAGTTATGCAAGTGGTATTTTGAGTGTGTGGGGTTGCGCTAAATATTTTGTGTAGCACTGGAAGAGCTTCCTCCAGACCTTCAAAACTGTGGGTGGCACTGGGGAGTTCTTCTTTAGAGGAAGCTCCCCCAGAAGAAGAGGTCTGGGTGACAGCTCCCACGCATTTACATGTCTAGTATCGTATGTGATTGGCATATTCAGGGCAATTTACATAACTTGTGTAAGTTCAACAGATCATTAAAACCCACGCTTGGCTGGGGGCAAGGGTAGGAGTTGAAACTGTGGTTCTAGATGCTGCTTATGGGCAGCAACTTTTTTCCATGCAAGGTGACTACCCCTTGCTCTGTGCAAGGCTGGAGGTCTTGGGTCCCTCTGAATTTTGACATCTTGCCAGATGTAAAATCCAGACAACCAGTAGCTATGAGTGAGTCCCTGCAGAGGCTCTTTAATATGGCACCAAATATTGTAAAAGTTGGTGAGACAGTGGCTTCTGAGCCAGCCAGACCTCTTCACCCCTGCAGGAACTTGGAGAAGGGAGGAGCAGCCCCTAGAAATCAGTTATAGTGTTGCAACCACTGCTCCCCCTGTCATGTTGTGGGCTTTCAGAATACTGTTTTTTGTCTAGACAAGACGTGAAAGGATGATGTCAAAGATAAAAACAGGATACCACAAAGCTGACCATTTCACCCAGACTCCATCCAAGCTCTGATCATCTCCTTCCTGTCCTGCAACAAGCAACAAAGAAATATAATCATTGCAGTGGCAAAGGACCATAGCCTCTACCCGCTATGGTAATGAAGGGTAGATGTGTGTGTGCACAAAGACCAAGCCAAGGACTGGAAGAGTGGACTAGTGCCCTTCTAGCATGACTTTCTGTACAAACTGCCGCACCATGACCTGTTTGCCCACCCTGGTTACCAGTGTTCCTCCGGGGCTCCTTTTATGCATGATAACATCCTCAGATGCTCTCAGGTGAGCTGCTGGCTCCTGGAGGGTCTCTCCACTCCTCTGAGGTTCCACTGGTTCAGGAAACCCTCCTATGCACCGCGTTGGAGCGCTCCACTGCTGATCCTGCCAGCAGCAGAGCTGCTTGCCTCGGCAAGTCAAGCTTTTACTTGTCTGCTAAGAAATTCACTTTTGCCTTCCACCTTCACCTCAGAGTTAATCGTCAGATGGATAAAAACGTATTGTCAGACTCACTGAAATCCACAGCCTGAGACAACTAGCATGATCAGGTCAGTTTGAGAGAGTATGGAGATTACACTGAGGATCTAATTAACCATCTCAAGTGGATCATTTTTGTCAAGCTGGACAGGGACATAATCTCAGTCTTTCTTGGGCTGGGATTTTGGGAAACATTTCAGAACTGCAGGATTAGTGGTGACACCCACCAAATCTCTAGCAACTCTTCCTTTCAGCTGGTGTGGAGGTGACTAGGATGTTATTTGCTTTGTGTTTTGAAGAAAGGTCTTAGCAACCTGTCACATTATTCTTAGCTACAATCCTCAGGCAAAATGGAGATATAGTGAAATAGTTCTTCTTGTCTATGATAAGATGCTCCACTGAACGCTTCTGCCCCAGTGCCTTTGGTGTTGGCAATACCCCAGTTTGCTCCCTTGTTCCGGGGTTCAGCGCAGCACTGGATGGTGTCAAAAGCAGCCTAACATGTGAGGAAGCAAAGGATTTTATCCTCGTGGGCTGCCAACCTGGTAACTTTCTCTGGAAAAACGTCTTTTGATGCTACTTCATTATACGGTGCAATACAAGGCTGCTCCTGGTCAATAGACCAATAGCAAATCTTTTGGTGTCCCGTAGGCCATTGTGCATTTTGAGTAATAGCTGCCTGGGGAGCAAGTTAATGCCAGGAGCGGGCATTGTTTGCTGTAACTCACATGAATAGCTATGAACAGAAAGGCTGAATGTTGCGATGACAACACATCAATAAGCAAAGCCACTTTCTCCACCTTTTGACATGAATTACCTGTCTCGAATACTGCACTATAATCAGCACTTGCATCGCCAGGAGCAAAATAAAGGCCAGTTTGACCTTCTGGAGCAACAGGATCTGTTTTCCTGGACTGATGAGAGAGTCATTAGTCTGCAAAGTTACTTGGACTGTCAGTAACCTGCTTGCTGCGTGATGCACCGCCTTGGCCAAGCGACATCTCTCTGTTTAATTTATACCTTTTGCACAGGATGGGTTCTTTAGGGACTGTTAGCATAAATGCATCTGCAAGCACAATGACTGAGCAGCCTGCAGGACAGTTCAGTGCAACGACAACATGCAGTCTCTGCTCAAATTGAAGAGTGAGCCCTTTGGGATCTGTCAGTCGGTTACAGAAGGAGAGAACCGGGAGGAATAACTGGCTGGGATTGCCGACATCCCTCTTGACCAACCTGGCTGTGTACGTCACTGGTACTGGGGCTGCTGGACCGCTGCAAGGAAGCAGTTGTGACAGTGGTGGGACTGCTTCTGGATTAGAGGAGCACTCATATCACAAGGCAAGGCAAAACAGACTGTTTTTTCTCCTGTTCACCTTCGAGGCAGATCAGTGCAGTCCTTAGCGCTGGTCTTAGCTATTTCCCTCTTCATTTCACACATATTTCAAACAAACAAGGATGACAAAAGTATGCAATTTATTGCAACACACAATGCTGGTAATTTTGCAGCATCTGAGGCCAGCTGAGCAATATGCTGCTGACCTTAAATTGCTCATTCTCCTTTGCCGTTAAGTAAAAGAATAAATCAATGGGTAATTCCTTTCTCTCACCATCTCTCCTCTCCCTCCTCCTTTTTTAAAGCCAGACATCAGTCCTTTTTATTCGGTCATGACAATGCAACTAGTGCAAGGAAAATCTTAGTGCCGTACCAATATGTTTAGTTTCTTTTATAGTGTTAATTAGGTGTCAACGGTATGCTTAGTGTCTTTCTGCGAAAGGCATGATGCTAACCCAGGAAGCTCAGATAATCCTATTGTCAAGTTTATTTGTTTATTAAACTAGAAGGGTTGTTTGTTTTGTTTTGTTGTTGTTTTTTTTCTTTGCTGTAGAGTACTTAGCCTCTCCTCTAAAAAACAAACTAACCAGGGGATTGCTGGATGCTGTGAGTTTGCCATTTCCCAATAACTGCAGAGTTACCTGCTGCTATATCTTGGCTGAGCAATGTGTGCAGCTGCAGCACAGCACTGTTGCTTGAGGAGCTGGGAGAGATGTAAAGCCATTTTAATCCTTTGTAGTCCTTGCCTGAAGTTCTTGACTAACAGGATATTAGAACAAAGTGGGGAAGGCTTTTTCTAATACGTGCAAAATACGAACAAGGTACTCCTGCTACTCTTGAACGTGTTCTTCAGCAAGTGCAGCTTAATTTACATTTGGAGGTAGCTCAGAGGAACTAATTCTTTCTTTCATTTGTACACATACAGCATCTGAATAGGCCAGTCTGAATTGCAGTGCACCTTCGGTGCTTTGCTGAAGTGAAATGGCAGATGGAAAAAGGAGCTGGGTAGTGGCAAAAAGCCACACCATACATGTCTGAAGTCTCCTGTGAGCTAATGAATGTAATATTCTATGTATACATGTATAGGCATGTGTGTATGTTCATTTTATCACATCATGACTGCACCACGTGCCAGCATCTTCAAAGTGGGACCCCTGAAAAGTGTCCCTTTGCCTCTCAGCGTCTCATCCATGGTAAGGAGCCTGTGCAGTGGTAGGAGGTTGTCCTACCCGAATTGCTGTGCACAGGACAAAAGGTACCAAGGCAGGCAGGCCCTTTATCTGAGCTATCCATCTGGAAGCAGAAATAGGATTTCTTACCAGCACAGAAAACCGTTCTAATACTGAGAAATAACTCACAGGGAATTAAATTATAAATGTATATGCTGCCCTGAGGGTATGTCAGTTTGTATCACAGAGTATCCATAACCATTCACTTTTGTGCTGTTGGGCAGGGGAGGCCAGTTAAGCTGCTCTGTGGCAGATGAACTGTTAATATCCGAGGCATCCGCTAATAGAAAGAGGCATGAGGGCACTATATCAATTTATTGTAATGCAATGAAATATGAACCACAGTAAAAATAGAAAAAAGAAAAAAAAAAAAGAAAAAAAAGAAAAAAACTCTTTCAGTGAACAATCACATTTCGGAATACTTTTTCCTCGTGATGGAAATTTAATAAAACAATTGGAAATCATGAGCAAATAATAAATTATTCTGTGACAAAGGAAGAAGGTTTTTGGCTAGTTCAGAAAATCTCAATATCATTCTTATCTCCGTTTCAGACAAGCCATATCACAGAGGCCAGCCATGAGTTGGTTTCTCAACAGGCTGATTCCTTTTCTCAGACTTTCTTTCACTTACGATAGGTGCTTCAAGGCTAGTTAGGCCTTTGATTTCACTCGATGTGGTACTACCTATGGTATTCTAAGCCTGTTATTCTGAAAGATGGACAATCAACAATAAAAAGGAGATGATATGTACCAGCAGACCGGTCCTGGGAAGCACAGAGCAACATGGCCAGTTGTCCTTGATATGCAGCAGAAGTAGCTGGCTAGTGAATTATCACTGCTGATTAATCAAAGGCATCGCTTGTGACAATGTTTTCTGACACATCTTTGTTCTATGTGGTCTTTTGCAGAAATTCATTTTACAAAACCAGCATCCAGCATTTTATTACTTTTAAATTTATCTCCCATGAATCTCAAGAAGTTCCCCCCTCCCTTTCCCTCTTCAGTGGTTTTCCCCTCTCCTACTTATGAGACAGAGTAAATAACAAGAAACCACACAGTTTTTGCTGGTTTAAGACTTGTCATCCTCTGCTTTATGACTTAGAATTTGTCTTGCTAGGAAAAGAAGCCACTGGGAACAGAGACTTATTCTCTGTTCAGACTGACAGCCAGATAGGCAGGTGTCATCTCATGATGACATTTAAAGGTGGACGAGCCCCATGAGTGAGGGATTTCAGTCTGGTGTAATCAGTGTCAACCCTGATGAAGATTATTTTTGTCAACTTTATTTATTCCTTTGAGAGATCACTTCATAAAAACAGGAAGACCATAATTTAAATAGTTATGAGGGTGGGTGGGTGATTTTTTAGTTCTTTACAGAAGGCAAACTCTCCATTGACACCCCAAAGTGGCTAACATCAATACCCTCTCTCTTCCTTTCCCAACTCTGGTGCCCTGAAACACAAAGTGAGTTCTGTGGTTCCTTCAGTTAATTCGCAGAGATGGAAAATTAGCATCTTTTTCTTTTACTTAAGGATGATGCTTCGCCCCTGAGTCTTTCCCAGAGACACTCTAATTGGTCATCTTTCAGAGCTTTGATTTTAATAAGGAACAGTAAGCAGCATTTTGCAGCCAGCCTAAGCAAAAAGATACTGAAGTTTATTGTAGTGTGGATCTCAAAAACACTGCAATAAAGATTTGTGCAGGTGATTTGCAGTGGCTTCTGCTATTTAAATGTGAATGTCTATACAGAGCTTTGCTCTAGATACCAATCATTTGACAGGCCTTGACTTTTGTTCCTGCCTTTAAATACCTGAGTTTCCTTCTGAGATGTACCTTCCTTAAATAAACTCTCAAAACATCAAAACCCCAAACAACACACACACACCCCCACAGCCCCACAGCCTGTACATCTAAAGTCAAGATCATATGTGCAACTTGGCATCAGTATAAATGTGTTTCATCCAGGCTAGTCCTTCACCTTATCCATAAGGCCCTGAGGTCACCGGCTGCTGCTGGCAGAGAGGGATATATAGGGGAATATACTGGCCATGACATACCAAATACAGCTGCCACAGCAGCAGCCCTCTTTTTTCCCCCTCTCTCTTTCTCTAGGAATCTTGAATGTATTTAAATATTAAAGCCGGACATATCTCAGTGTATCCCCAGTGGAGTGTTTCTATTGAAAACATCCAAAATCCAATAAAATTAGCTCGTCCTTTTGATGTTCGCAAAGTGGCTGCTCACTGAGGCAGCTGGTCTGGGATTCCAGTGTCAGACTCCTATAAAGATATCTACGGAACATTTCCAATAGTGCTGATATCTGTAATCTCCTTTCCTGGTGTTCGATTTTGCTCACTAGCGTATCCTTTTGTTGTGGTTTAACCCCATCTGGAAACTAAACCCCACAGAGCCACTCACTCGCTCCCCCTCGGTGAGTTTGGAAGGTAACCGGAAGGGTAAAATTGGGAAAACTCATGAGTTGAGATAAAGACAGTTTAACAGGTAAAGCAAAAGCCGTGCACACAAGCAAAGGAGAACAATTCACCACTTCCCATCGGCAGGCAGGTGTTCAGCCATCCCCAGGAAAGCACGGCTCCACCACACCAAACAGTTACTTGGGAAGGCAAACACCATCACTCCAAACATCTCCCACTTCCTCCTTCTTCCCCCAGCTTTATATATTGAGGATGACATATATATTTTGTATATATTAAGTATGGAATATCCCTTTGATCAGCTGGGGTCAGCTGTCCCAGTTGTGCCCACTCCCAACTTCTCGTGCACCCCGCTTCTGCTCGTTGGTGGGGTGGGGTGAGGAACAGAAAAGGCCTTGACTCTGTGTAAGAGCTGCTCAGCAATAACTAAAACATCCCTGTGTTATCAACACTATTTTCAGCACAAATCCAAAGTATAGCCCATGCAAGCTACTACGAAGAAAGTTTACTCTATGCCAGTAAAAACCAGAACACCTTTATTAAAAAAGAAAAGGATATTTAAGGGGGTTTGTTTGCTTTATTCCTACTTCAACGTAACAATTTATCTTGTGTGTTAGAGAAATTCCTTAACCAAAAAAAATACTTCGAGGTTACAGAAATCTACTCACTACTTTCCTGCTTTCCATGGAAAAATGTTGATGGCACTCTCTAAAACAGGGATTGTTTCCACTCTGCTAAGGAGGGGAAATGGTTGCTGTGCCAACAGGGTGAAAACTCAGGAATTCTAGTATTTGGGGTTTTGCCTTAAAAATGTTGCTCCACTCCCATCTCCCTGCAAAAACAAATGCAAAATCAACAGACTCTCCAGGTACTTTCCAGGACCACAGACCCAAGCACAGCTGGGAAGAACAGCAACCTCCGAGCCCTTTGGGATTCAACTAACATGCAAAATAAGCTTATGTGCTTTGCTTTACAAAGCACAACGCTTCCGTGCTCTCAGATCAGGGCTGGTAAAATACCAGGACAAACCCTTAGCTCCTACCGAAATATTTATACCTCCATTTAATTTTCACATCAGGCACAATTGCTATTCATGAAGATTAAAAATAGGAGTCAGAAGACAATAGAGGTTCTCAGCCAAATTAGTATTGTCTGTCAGAAAGGACAGACTCCTTCAGCAGTCATCATATTAACCATTGGCTTCAGTCCGTTTTCCATTGAGTAGTGGGAGCTTTTCCAATTTTCCAGTACATACTATTGCCTTGGCAAAGAATAAATGGGATCTGGTGCCAGGACACTTGTATCCAGAGCGTACTTTGACTCCTTGCTGTATTTGCAGAAATTCCAGGTACACATCATTAATCACAAAGCCTGTCCTATTCTTGAATTATTTAATACAATATTGGAGCCGTTCTGAATTATTTAAAGCAATATGCGAAAGGTTCTCTGTGATACACATGCAGAGATTATTAAGAGCCTTGCTAAACAGATCTAAATTGCCAGAACCTAGTATCAGCTCCCCATGTTCCACAGCCTTAACTTAAGGAGGGAGATAAACAGCATACTCCTGTCTAAGAGCCTCCTGATTTATCCTCAAATTTACTGCAACTGTTATAAATAAGTGAAATGATTTGAATCTATCTCATCAGAAGCTACTCAAAACATGACAGGCAAAAAGAAAAGGCCCAATGTGTTGTGATTTGGTACTAGAGGAGAATGGAAATGACAGAAAGTTTACTTGACTCTCCAGAACATGTGAAACAGGCATAGAAATAACATGGGAAGAGACTGTCTTCCAAAGTGCTTTGACCTTTCTTTTTTTCTGGAGAGACCAGGAATGAAAGAGCAACTTTCATAATTCATATGCAGTCATTCTTCCAGATTCATTAACAACGCCTTGGGCCTACTTGAGAAGTTCATTCAGCTGCTTACTCACACTCAGAATGCCAGGCTGCTCTCCTGTGGGCACTACGCTCCCCAGCTGCAAAGCTGAGTCTTATGAGCAGTCTCCAAAAAGCTACTTCTGCTGTGCATGCAGGTGCCCTCAGACACTGTCAGAGAAGTTCTTTCGGTTGTGCTCTTGCAGTGTGCAACTCTGTTCAGACCACCAGGTTACGGATGTAAGAGGTGATGGACCCTAATCAGCACTGTATTTCCATAACCAAGCTCAAGACTGGACTGTCCGTGAATACATATAATAGATTAAGTTGGAGACGTAGCCCAGACTACATCTGGCGAGATAGGTGAGTGGTGCTGTCTTAGTTGCACAGCAGATTTCTCCCCTGGATATACTGTAATGCTCAGGCTACTTCTCTGATTTCCCAGCTGGATCACCAGGAGATCAGTGCAAAGGGTGCTCCAGAAACCTATAAAATAAAGTTGGGCAGCGAAGTGTGACTTGAATGTAGCTTTATAAGTAGTTCAAACCATTCCTACGCAGGTTTAGATGCAGGCTTTGCAGCCACGGCCGTATACTGGGATGATGGCTATGCTTGCCTGCTGAAATGGTCCTGTCCTTCACACTCACCACAAAGATGGGCTGGGAGAGACTCCTTTGACCTTAGGACTGCAGGAGCTACAGCTTTACATGCTAGTGTGCCTACCCATCCTTCAACATAGCCCAATAGGGACATCTACATTAAGGAGTCACTTTCAATATGAATATTATTTTCCCTCTGTTTCTAAGTAATTTATATTTGAAAAAAGCCTGATCGGTTTTCCCTGAAAGGTACATAGCATTTTCCCCATTGTTAATCTTAAAATGTTGCAATTAAACGGTGAAGAAGGGCAGACGAGGGATTACAGGCACGTACTTTTTTTAGCCAGGTAATCACAATGGAAGCATTCACCTTTCCACTCATTTCAAGATGGCCATGAACTTGTTATATAGCCAACCAGGATAATATATGACAGTGAATCATCTCGGTTTATCCATTCAGCTTGCCCTACGAGTTTACAAGGGCTTAAAATCTATTTGCTTTTCACCTCATTTAGCTGTGATTTAAAGGGATGACAGAAAATAAGTGGATGCTGTACTTCTGTGTCTCTCTATATGGAGTAAAACGTGTCACACATTGTGGCTAATGTTTCTGCCCTGGTGTGTGCATGGGGATATGACTCCATGCGTATAAGGGACAAAAGCAAACACATAGCTCTGTGCCTGAGCTCGAGGCAGGCACAAAACATTTGGGAGTTTCATAGAATCATAGAATATCAGGTTGGAAGGGACCTCAAGGATCATCTAGTCCGATCTTTCAAGGTTCCAAAAAACCACAGTTTAAATGAGCTGGCCTAGCATCCTGCCAAGCTGAATCTTAAAACTGTCCAATGTGAGGGAATCCATCTCTTCCCTTGGGAGACTATTCTGATGCCAAATTGCTCTCGTGGTGAAAAATTTTCTTCTGGAGTCCAATTGGAATCTCCCCAGGAGTAACTTGTACCCATCACCCTTGTCTTTTCCATGTGAATGCCTGTGAAAAGGGAGCTTCCATCTTCTTGGTAGCCAGCCTTTACGTATAGTGGTAAGTTTGCCTGCTCTGTGTCCAGTGGTTTGGCCAGCAGAGAAACGAAGGCCAGGGAGTCCCACCACACCTCCATCCTGAGTGCTTCTGGGGCCACGCAAGGCATCAGGAGGTCCTGCCTTAGCAGAAACTTTAACTTCTACACTTAGAAAAGGTTCAGAATTATTCTGGGGGGATGTAAGTGTCTGGGGGACAGTTCTGCCCAGTGCTTCATGCTTCCACTGGTTTGGAGCATGCCCTTTTTTGATTCTTTCTTTTATAATGTCACATAAAATAGCGTGGTCTCCTTCTCTTTTATTCTCCCCCAAGTATTGCTGGTACAGAATCAGATAGATTTTTCCCTGTACATTTTCCAGACATTCATTCAGCACCACATTCCCTTTACCTCATGTACATCCAAAATTACATCATAAAAGTCAACCAACCAGTGCCTTGTCTATACTGAAGACATTGCAATCCCACCACGGGTATAGCTGGCTTGTATTTCTTTCTTTCCTTGTCCAGTTTCTCCCATAATCTTTAATTTAAGCAATTTTAAAACCAGATCACAAGTTCAGTGGTTGTCACTTTATGTCTTGAGTGTTGAAAAAGGGCTTTATGAATATATTATTTTTGTTTCATGGACATCTATTCTCATCGCTTTATTCCTTTGAAATCAGTTTTGTGTTTGTACAACTTAAGAGCTGTGTCCTTAATCTTAACATCCTTATAAAGATTTTCAGATTTTTTGACTGATTCACTTATGCTAATCTAGAGCCCACGATATCTACCATAAAATTGTTTTAAGGGCAATGCAGACTTTCAAAGGCAAACATACTGCAAAATATTTTAAACTCATATTTTCCCCAACTTCTGGATAATTTTAATTGTCTGCTTTTTTGAAAGAAATCTGGGGGGAGGGTTTTATGCGACATTATTTTTCCCGCAGAGCGTTCTTTGAGGTACACAAAGACAATAATACAGAGATACCCATCTTCTTGTGCCATTATCATGGTACTTCAAGACTTCTTTGAATTATTTCCGGTGCTCTAAAGAAGGCTCTCAGTTTGTACAACAAGGCTTTTCATTTAATTCAGATGCAGCTACTGCTGTTTATAAAAATGCTTTCAATAAGATGGCACCATCACAAAGAAGCAAAAGGCTGCCCAGTTCTTATTGTCACTGCAAATTTTGTATCCTGCTCCAGCTCAGGTTCTGTTATCTTTTGCAGCATTACTTTCTTTGCTAAGTGAAATATTTAGGGTAAAATTCTGACATCTTATTCGCATCCTGCAATAACAACTTCTTTCACTGATATCAGTAAGGTTACTCAAAGGATGAAGGGTTTTATAATATGTTTGAGGCAGGCAGAATCCAATCCCTTAGAATTTATCTGCAT
The DNA here is from genome assembly GCA_013389965.1 of Todus mexicanus. NCBI lineage: Eukaryota > Metazoa > Chordata > Aves > Coraciiformes > Todidae > Todus > Todus mexicanus. The sequence goes on from WEIS01094788.1 coordinate 16,516, forward strand.
TTCTTTTCCTTTTAGGCTGCTGAACAAAGCCTTATTAGAACACCCATAAACCAGCACTCTGCTTCAGCCCACAGAAAAATGCTGCTGTTACCAGGAAAGCGGGATTCAAAACAAAACTGTATCCCCTGCAACAACAGAGAAATAGAAAGGGAAACAATTACAAAAGAGCTGCTAATTTAGTTATCAACAATCTGCAAAATCCATATGAAGCAATTATTTTGCTGAAAAGCGAGGAAGGAAATTGCACTCCAGTCATTTCCACAGTGCCATTCAAAATGGAAAGAATTGTTAGGGTGGGAAGTCTGACAAAGTTATGGTGACCTGCAGCTTTTATTAGATTCTTTATTAATAACAAAAGCATCTGAGGATAAATATTCTAACAGGCACATTTACCTGTCTAAGCTGAGAAGCTGCTATTGTGGTTTTGTCCAAAGCAAATGTGAACCTGCGTATACTGGCGCTGCTGACGTCCCTTAAGGACCTTTCTTCGACTTTTTCAACTTCTTCCTCTGCTCTTATGCCTGAATGTTTTTCTCTGACAGATCACAATACTTGTCTACAAGATGCTGTATCCTGAATCGAGCCAACCTTGCAGACCCCAGGTCCTGAGAGACCAGAAATCCAGAGCAGATCTCCAGGCTTCCTGTGTGCCACTCTCGGTGTATGTGTTCACAGGCAGCTGTAGGGATTTGTTGTCCTTCTGCCCGTTTCTCAGGTGACCTAGAAGGGTGCAGAAAGTGGTTCAGATACCTGAGCAGAGAGAAGACAAACCAGCCCAGTCTGGGGAGCCATGTGATTCTGTTTGCTTGACGCTGTGCTGAAGGAAATAAGCCATGGCTCTCTTCATTTCTATTTATTTATTTTGCTTTTTTTTAAAATTATTGTAATGGAGACATGTCATACTGCTAATGTAGTGGGAGATAAAACTTCCAAACTCCAGCAGATAATTGGGTATAGGGTTGCATTGTACTGTGCTCTGCTTCACAATATGGATGTGACAGATGGAAGAGCCACTGCAGACTTTGTGTGTACTCCTTCGGTAGAGTGAGCAGGAACATTTTAGATACTTCGAGCCATCTCTCCTAACCTTAGTCAGGCTAGGTTTAGTCTACAGAAGGGGACTGGAGGCACTTTAGTTCCTTCTGACAAGGCTGATTGCCCTGATAAACTCAGATTTTCCACTTAACTGTCTATTCTCCTCAGTGGTCTCAACTTAACACTGGGATTTAGAAGTTTGTTTTGTGCTAGTGAAGCCTCAGCCTCACCCAGCGGACTGTGTCTGCTAAGCGTGGTTAACAATATAAATAAATAAATAGTGAGCAGTGAGGATGTGGCTGAAGCCAAGAAAGCTGATGAAATGGGAAGGGGTTTGTGTTCAGGCATTAGCACAAGAGAGCTGGGGATGTACATCCAGTTGCACTGATAGACTTCTAGAAACGGAGCTTCGGTTCCATGTTGAAGGATCCAAGGGATTGTAATTAAGATCAATGACTAATCATTTTAATCAATATGGCCCCAAATCACACGGGGAAATGTTGCGCATTATGTCTCAGTGCTTCATTGTCCTTTACAGAAAGCGGGGAGGGTAAAACTTCCTTTATTCCAATTCTTTATTTCTTATTCTTCAATAAACATGCCAGGCCAGGACTGTGTTTGTTCAGTACCTACAGTAGCAGTGACTTGGACTCAGATACAGTGTTTAGATCAAGTTGTAACGAGAGTCATGGCAACAGATCTGCTTTACAGCTTCTTGGTTATGCGATGCTATACTTTCAATACAAGCAACGTATGTTACGGAAGCAGGGCTTCTGGTTTCTGTGTTTAATCAGAATCCAGAACTGCAGAGTCTTGATGATAAGTTAGTTACAAAGAACAAGTTAATTGAACTTTGGAACTGTTCTGGCCAGCACTTGTTCAAATTCTGAGAAATGATTTTGACAGTACTTTTGGTTTTTTACCTGGACAATTCATCTATCCCTTTCTGGAAAATTTATTGTATTGTGTCATTCAGCATCAGAGAACAGCAGTGTTTTTCACGATCTATATAATAATCAGTGTTTTCACCACTTTATCTTGTCTTTCATACAGCAAAGATGTGCATCCCCAAGGTGCCAGATGTTTACACCCCCAAGTAGGTGAAATGTAGTAGAAAAGGATGTCATTTTGATTACTCTCTTTATAGCATATACCTACCAGTGCTCATTTGAGCATCTGGGATGACTGTAGTAAATAATGTTCCGTACTCCTAAAGCACAGCACATGTCCAAAATGAAATTTTAGTAGTAGTAGGTTTAGAGATCTCTGTAAAACTGAACATGTACCACAGGGAGAAAGTTAACCCTTGGCTGTGATAGAACCATGGCAAGCCAAGAACGGTTCCTCAGGGAGTGACTTGCATTTTGAAAAATAATAACAAATGCTCCTGTGACTAGGTACAATTAGACATCTGAAGGGACTTCGAGGAAATTATTGCTGGGGAAAAAGTAATTGTTTAATTTCTCACTACAGATCAAACTTAACACCTGATTGGGGTAAATATCTAAATTCCAAAGAGACCTTGGAAAAAACTGTTACTTTACTTACCCATTGGAATCAAGATACTGACAATCCCAGGTGACAATACAGTGCTGTTGAGATACCAAAGAGAGGTGGAGGACTTCATGGTTTTCTCTTCTTGGTATTTCAGAACAGACTGAAATTTCAGATTGGAAATGCCTTGGTCTGAAGGCCATGTTCATCAGGCCAGCTCTAACACCGTAGTTTTGAGGACATACAGAAAGTATTTGAGACAACATTGTTGCATTCCACCTAAAATGAGCAAAGAAAAATCCCATACCATCAATATTTTCATTGTTAAAATGTGTTAGCATTCTGCCACAGTATTCTGACCATTCACCTGTGTTCCCTCACCCCCTCCTGGCACAGGATGCTGGATACCAGACGTAAAGCCATTTCGCCCCACACTGCTCAATGCAAAACTCTGGTCTAAAACCTACCCTCATAGAGAAAAATGAGTTGTAAACCAGTGGAATTAAACACAACATGTTAAATATACATTTTGGAACATAAGGAATGAAAAGACAAATATTAAAAGCCATCCCAATAATAGCAATGCATAAGATATCTGATGATTCCCAGAGTATTTTTAGAAAGCAATGCACTGCTGCAGTGCAGGACTGAAATATCACCCAGTGAGACTCCAGCATAATTAAGCAATGATTAATCAATACTTAACTAAAGAAATTAAGCTCAGGAGAAACAATTAATTGAAGTTAAGTGAACTTTGACAGCTCATATTAAACTAAGGCTCTAATTAACAAAAGCATTGTGCATCCTCTAAATGGAGGGACGTGCAGGCTTCAGGCGCTATGGATGGGGTGAGGTGTTATTTCTGCAGATTTCTTGATGGTGAGGAGTCACTGATGGAGAGGCTTCATTTCAAGGCTTCAAAACAAGAAATTGATTATTCTTTGGGTGTCCAAGATGCTATTTGGTGACTTGAATCTAAAATCTGGCACTAAAGGTGGCTATCTGGAGGAACAAATGTGGTTCCTCCTGGTAGGGTTCACAGCCAGCTCCCATGTACTCCAGGCTTATAGGACCAAGTTTCTGGATGGGGTGGGGAAGGACCGCCTTAAGCCTGTGCCATTGCCCAGCTCCACAGGTTTGAGGTGCCTTGCCTTTCTGTATTGCGAAAGGTCATCAAAGCTCCACAGCCCAGTTTCCCCTCGCAGCTCTGCACCCTTCCCTTGGCTGCTGGAGCAGCGTTTCCCACAGTCTCAGCAATGTTTTAGGCCCTTGTTTTTCCTCACACTGTTGTTTCCCCAAGGCCATGGTGGTTTCTCATGGGAAGATGATTACATCCAGTGTCTCAGCCATGGAGAGCCCCTGGGCAGCACTGCAGCCAGAAGACACCACGTGACGAGGGAGGAGCAGCCAAGAGGGGCTGGGGTGGACTGACTAACAAAATTTTCTCCTTTCTCTCTCTTGTCTACTCTTCTATTTTTATGTTCTCCCAAAACTTTCATTTTAAGGTTGATGAACACCATCAGCTGTGGAACCAGCTAATAAACCTTTGTGCACCTGAACTTGTTATATTTTATGCAAACCTTTATCAGGAAACCACAGGGCTGGAATAGCTGGGCTAACCTTCATGAAAAAGGTTGATTTATTAAATGGGAGACAAGCGTGGTGGAGGGGAGGAGAAAAAAGCAGGGAAGAGTAGAGCTCTAAGCTGCCACTGTTGTCTCTTGGCTCTCAGAGACTGAAATGGCACTGGCTCTGCTTAAAGTAGCCAAGCCACATCTGTTCAGCCCAGCCAGATGATGAGTTTTGGGCTCAGGATCCAACTCCATCAGTCCAAACAGTAGGCCTTTTTCTAACCCATTTCATTGCTAGTGAAGCATGCCAGGGAACGATCGCACAAGCAGTTTATCAGGCAGCAGAGGTGTGCAGAGTCTGGTATCTCTCTGCTCTGGGCTGAGTCATTTCTTCCCCTTGCCCAGCCCCATGTGTACAGTCTTGAAGACCACCCCAACACCAAAGATCATGATGCCCAGCAAGAGCAACAGAACAGAGGCAGCACTCCCTGAGGTAACCTGCAGCACAGGGATGCACCCTTGGACTGTTCTAAGGGGCAGGAATGGGGGTCAGAGCCTGACCTCAGCCCTGCTTACCTGAGAAGACTATCCTTCCTGAGAGCAGGACCTTTCCTTGCTGTTTTTAGAGGCCCTGGAGACTAGCACAAGTCTGAGAAGATTGAGGGGGGAGGAGGAGAGCAAGGGAAGAGTGAGAGATAGAGATATGATTGGCTAGTGGCTTAATTGCTCTGTTAATTGCTTTGCCTCTGGTGCTCCCATCCCTGAGGAGAAAGGGCCTGAGGGTTATCCCAGCTGGTGCTAGTTCCCCTCAGTGATGAGCAATTATCTCCCAGGCAATGACTGCCAAATGTGGATGTCACAAGCTAGCTCCATTCAAAATGATGGATGGGCATGAAGCTGAACTTCATCCTTGGAATTAGCACTCAAATTAGGAGCTGACATAGCCTGAGCTGTGTGAATTGGGCCTGACTTTGCAACCATGTGAATGTCAGGGCTTACCACACCAAAAGTTCAGGTTCTGAGCGCAAATCCACTGCTGGAGCCCACCTGAAAACTCTTATTGGACATTTACAGGTCTGATTTTTCTCTTGTTGAGGCCTCTACAAGGTTGTCGTGGCCGTAGAAATATTCTGGGTGCTGTCTGCAGAGGTGGCAACATTTCTCCGCTCTCACTGACCAAACCTGGGCTAATCTGATCCAGTGAGTCCCACGCTCCAAGACGATGGAGGAGCACTTCGAATCACACAATGCATCGCTGGTGGAGGTAAAGTACTGATCTGCTGCTTTGAAGCTACAAAGAAGAAAGAGCAAGCTGAGAACTTGTGCTGGTTTTCCTTTTTGAGTAGCTATACAGCAATACCTCAGAGCTCCAGTTGTGCCAGGGTCTTCATTCTGGGGGCTACCTTCACTGTGGGGGGAGTAAGAGGCTTACCACGCAGAAAACTCAAATCCTAATGAGACAGAGGAAGAAAGCAAAGCAAAAATACCCAACACCCCCCCACAAAAAAGCAAGCGGTGAAGCGACTTGCTTGTGGATACTCAGTAAGGCAGTACCAGGGTGAGGGAGCAGCCCCTGTGCTGTTCCCATTAAAGGACACTGCCTCTCCAGTAAGAGTGCCTGACCAGGCATATGGTGTATAAAGCACACATGGGTGAGTCTTCCCAAGCAGCTACATAAATGTGCATTATTGCTGGGCTCTTGCCTGCCATGTTGCCTCTTCTTTATTCACCATGTGGTGGGAGATGTCTCTGGCTCATCAATTAAACCCGAGAGTGATGATTTCCAGAGGTATTGTTATTTAGTGAAAGAAATTCATCCTTAGGCTAAAGGACAAAGCATAAGGCCTAAGTGTTATTTAAATGGCTCATAAAGCATGTGCTGGCTCTCTAGCCAGAGTGAAAATCACCCTTTGCTAACACAGGAAATATCCTGCTTTCCTCTGCCTTCCCCAGTCTTTTCACGATGATGAATCTCTTTCCCCTCACTCGCCATTATTTCTGTAAATGAGAATATGCTGTAACATTGCTGAGGTTTGGCTAATTAAATCAGCTCTTTCTTATCTCATTGATCTGCATTTTAAAGCTGAGCTGATTAAGGATGGGAGACTATATTTGATTAGAAATATGTTTTTGCCAGTTAGTTACATCAAAGGGTAGATTACAGGAGAGCAGAGGAGCCGAACTCACCCGGCAACTGTTCCTCCTGGTTGTTAAAAGGAAAGAAAAATAGTGTGAAATAAAACACAAACCCTAAGATGCATTTCTTACCCCTATTTTTTTTTTTTTCCCCCCCCAGAAAATGACAGTACCTTTATTTTATCTTCTGGAAAAATTTAATAAAAGTTACATGAAACTATGATGCTGTCCTGGTTTGGGT